>OZ018327.1:120647501-120951509 GCA_963969495.1 Ceratothoa steindachneri | reverse complement strand
AAAGGGATAAAATATAAAGATACGTAAGTCAACAAGAGAAAATGAATAGACAAACAATTGACGTCTTGGGATAAAATTATCAGAAGACGGAAGTCTACGGAACACCTGAGTAAACACAAAGTCCAGTCAAAGGAAATTATAACACAGTTCTGTAAAATCGGGTCATGAAATAGCTAGATTAGCTGGAGATGAAAGCAAATTGTGATACATAGCCGTTTAAAACTCCGCCCTTAAGGAGTGGAACTAATGAGCCCTAACGACAGATTTGTCCCAGAGTCAAATCTAGGCCACGCCCCCCTGGAAATGAAATTGTATATATAGGGAAGCAATGAGAGGAATAGAGGGTTAAGAATTAAGCATTATAATTGTCATTAGGTATTGCCATAGCTGTATTAGCGATTACGGAACTCCTTTTAAATTCATCAAGTCTTGTCGCTCCAGAATTTAATACTTCGCGTTGAGTATATATAGACTGCTAGTCGCCTGTAAAGTAACTTCGTGACGTGCCGCTTGCCCCGTTAATAGGCCAATATTAGAATAAATTCTAGGATTGCAACGTCCTTCTTTACCTCCATTACCCTAAACCTTCGGTAAGCCCCGCCAACAAAAATAAGAACATTGTGAAGAATTCATCATTGGAGTCAGATAATTTACCATTGGAAATCATTCATTTAATTCACCTCCACCATATACTGCTCACCCCTATAGAACAATACAAATATGGTACGTACACGCTATACGATGGCGATCACATAAAAAACGTAAACAACTGCCAACAGCAAGTGCGGACGTTTACCGTAATAAAGGCCGCTGACCCCCGCGCATGCGCACTACGAATATTTTAAATAAATCTAATCAAATAAATTTGGAAAATAAAAAGGCATTATCATAAGGACATAAAAACGATACACTTACAAAGTAGCGTCCAAGAATCCTCCACATGGAAATGAAAAGTGGCATCCATGTACTTTTGAACTCTATTTTCAAGTTCATTACCATGAAAACTTGTATCTTAATGTATAATTGTCAATTTTCATTAAAGAAGAAAAGTTCTAAAAAAATTATTTGCCATACTCAATTTTAGTCACGTGTCATTGTTTAAGTTCAGTCAATTTTAGTCACGTGTCATTGTTTACGTTCAGTCAATTTTAGTCACGTGTCATTGTTTACGTTCGGTCCATTTTAGTCCCGTGTCATTGTTTACGTTTGGTCCATTTTAGTCACGTGTCATTGTTTACGTTCGGTCAATTTTAGTCACATGTCATTGTTTACGTTCGGTCAATTCGATGGATAAGAAGCAAAAGCTTTATAGAAGGCAAGTATTATGCAGTTGAGATGCAAAATTTGCTCTTAATAGAGAATATGATTACGAAAATGACTTTTATTAAGAAATACTTTAACTTCTTGCGTCCATTTATTCTATACCTTCACTGTCCGGTCGAAACGAAGGGTCACCAGTTATAGAGGTAAAAGTTTATAGCGGCCCTAGTTTATAGGGGTAACAAGTATATGGTGAAGGTGAATTAAATGAATGATTTCCAATGGTAAATTATTTGACTCCAATGATGAATTCTTCACAATGTTCTTATTTTTGTTGGCGGGGCTTACCGAAGGTTTAGGATAATGGAGGTAAAGAAGGATGTTGCAAAAATGTTTATTTTATTCTAATATTGGCCTATAACGGGGCAAGCAGCACGTCACGAAGTTGCTTTACAGGCAACTAGAAGTCTATATATATATATATATATATATATATATATATATATATATATATATATATATATATATATATATATATATATATAAATATATATTCAACGCGAAGTATTAAATTCTGGAGTGACAAGACTTGGTGAATAATTTAAAAGGGGTTCCGTAAACGCTAATACGGGCATGCCAAAACTTCTCTTAACTCTCTATTCCTCTCATTGCTCCCCTATATATAGTTTCATTTCCAGGGAGGCGTGGCCTAGATTTACCTCTGGACCAAATTTGTCGTCAGGGCTCATTAGTTCCACCCCTTAAGGGCGGAATTTTGAACGGCTGTGTATCACAATTTGCTTTCATCTCCAGCTAATCTAGCTATTTTATGACCCGATTTTACAGAACTGTGTTATAATTTCCTTTGACTGGACTTTGTTTTTACTCAGGTGTTCCGTAGACTTCCGTCTTCTGATAATTTTATGTCAAGACGTAAATTGTTTGTCTATTCGTTTCCTCTTGTTGACTTGCGTATCTTGACCTTTTATCCCTTTTCTCGCGTTCACAATTTTTGTATTTCCCGCGTGTTAGGATTTAATTAGACTAACACGCGTCCATTTTGTGGAGTTTCTTGCTTCGGCTTATTCAATCCTGCAACTTGGTGCCACTAGCCTACCTATTACATAAACCGATCACCACAGTACTCCCCTGCCAGTAATGAAGTGGGGGAGAAAACAGCGTATAACATTACATAGGAGATAGATATGAAATACATATTTTTGACACAACTAATGTCTGACAGCGTTTACAACATGCGCACAGGGCATTGATACTTACATAAGTGCATCAAAACAGGCTTGTTTATACCATATTCTGACATATAATACAATAATAATAAAATCTAATACATTTATATATAATTTATGCACAAATTTGTCCTATCCTTCTTCAGATTTCAACAAAATATATTACAACGCTTAAAAAACACATAATAAGTCAAGTAATAAAGCTATAGAGGCAGCGAGGCGTGTATATATTTATGCGTCTTCCATTACATGTTTCGCTACAATAATGTATACACAAAGATTAGTAATACATGGACGACGGATGGCTGGCAAACAGCTTATCATTGTTTTCGGAGCCATTACAAGGCTTTATTAAGTTCCCATTACGCTCATATGTGATGGTTCAACGAGGAGCCTATTCTGCCTTGCAACGCATATTTCTTATAACTTACATGGAGGAAAACTATACAATATTACTTTTCAGAGATATATAACATTACTATTTATATGAGTATATTGTGTACATATATATTATTCGCGCAAGGAATTATTTTTATTCAAGAACACCGCTATATCTTTCATTTAAGATTATTCGTATACGCTTACCAATTACAAGTCCTTATAGAATTCACGTGACACTCATCTGTGAGGCTTCATACTTAATCTATTTAGCTTTGCAATGGACACTAGAAGGCTTTCACGTGCGTACCAGAAGATCTCACTTTTGGCTGTACTGAACTTAAGCATACTGAGTTAACCTTTAAACTCATGAATACATGGAATATGTAAACAAACAAGAGTTAACTTTATATTAAAAATTAAGTGACTTTGTACATTATTAAATTGTTCGGACTGATATCCTTCTCACACCACCGGACATATAGGAAAAATTCTGAATTTGGGCAGTTAAATTGATCATCACTGGAATACAACACTCTCTATGCTTGTTATTAATGAGTTTAAAAACTGTATCCGAACGTATCGCGTGAGTTTCGTCTGGCATCATCTCGGTCCAGTGTTGATTGAAGTAGTCCGGCTTGTAGAAATACGTTCTTCCATCTACCCTTACTGCAGTTCTTTCGAAAGGGTAGGCCAGCGATGATAGAGATAGCCATGAACTCTTCTTTTGGGGTTTAGAATGGGCTTAGGGTCGGTTTCCTTGGTGGCAACTCCCGTATCCATTCGTCCTGCTTAGTGTAGGTCCACTGCAATGACCGCCGGAGGACGCTCGACGATCTCAGAAGAAAATGAAACCAATACGTGGAAAAGTTTAGTCTCCTCTTCTCTAATTTCAGCGATGTGAAATTGGGCCTCCCAATTTGGAACCAATCTATGACTGCTGTTTCATTAAAGATGGGCGGTTTGATGTTGATAGAGTTTACGAAGTCTCCTTCACTTTGTCTTGTCTGACGATGGCTTGTTGCGTCCATTTATTCTATACCTTCACTGTCCGGTCGAAACGAAGGGTCACCAGTTATAGAGGTAAAAGTTCATAGCGGCCCTAGTTTATAGGGGTAACAAGTATATGGTGAAGGTGAATTAAATGAATGATTTCCAATGGTAAATTATCTGACTCCAATGATGAATTCTTCACAATGTTCTTATTTTTGTTGGCGGGGCTTACCGAAGGTTTAGGGTAATGGAGGTAAAGAAGGATGTTGCAAAAATATATATTTCATTCTAATATTGGCCTATAACGGGGCAAGCGGCACGTCACGAAGTTACTTTACAGGCGACTAGCAGTCTATATATACTCAACGCGAAGTATTAAATTCTGGAGCGACAAGACTTGATGAATTTAAAAGGAGTTCCGTAATCGCTAATACAGCTATGGCAATACCTAATGACAATTATAATGCTTAATTCTTAACCCTCTATTCCTCTCATTGCTTCCCTATATATACAATTTCATTTCCAGGGGGGCGTGGCCTAGATTTGACTCTGGGACAAATCTGTCGTTAGGGCTCATTAGTTCCACTCCTTAAGGGCGGAGTTTTAAACGGCTATGTATCACAATTTGCTTTCATCTCCAGCTAATCTAGCTATTTCATGACCCGATTTTACAGAACTGTGTTATAATTTCCTTTGACTGGACTTTGTGTTTACTCAGGTGTTCCGTAGACTTCCGTCTTCTGATAATTTTATCCCAAGACGTCAATTGTTTGTCTATTCATTTCCTCTTGTTGACTTACGTATCTTTATATTTTATCCCTTTTCTCGTGTTCGCCCTTTTTTGTATTTCCCGTGCGTTAGGATTTAATAAGAACACCGTGCGTCCATTTTGTGGAGTTTCTTGCTAGGCTTATTCAATCCTGCAACTTGGTGCTAGTATTCTACTATTACATGAAGGCAAGTAGTATGCAGTTGAGATGCAAAATTTGCTCTTAATAGAGAATATGAGTACGAAAATGACTTTTTTAAGAAATACTTTAACTTCTTACAGTTAAACGTATTCGCAGGAGATCAATCTTTAAAATTAGTAATCTAATAAAACGCCTATGATTTACATTACATTTACATATCTATTATTAAGTCAGATAATAATTCGTATTGTTTTCTTATAATCTCACTCATAGCATAAAGTCTCTAATATAAAAAAGTATGCACAAATTCAAGTGCGTAAGACCCTTAAAACTTTTAGTTGACACTTTTTTGGCAACCATGCAACCATACCTTCCTAGTCATAAATATAGGACCAGTTGAAAAACTGTTAAAATGGACATTTTGCACCCCCCCACCCCCCTAAAAATACACCAGCACTAGGTAGGAGGATCAATGGGGTTGTCCGTACACTCACTTTATGGTTCTCAAGTCAGATTAAGGCACTCACCAATGTTGATTGCAGTCCAATAACCACTAGATGTCATCTCAGAGGAAGGGTATGAAAAATAAAAAAAAGGCTTCAAGCGCCTCGTCTGCTTCAACGTCACAAATTGGCCCGTTTAAAGTTCGCCAGGGAGCACAAGACATGGGAAATCGCAAAGTGGAGGAAGTTTTTATTCTCTGATGAGAAAAAAATTAACCTTGACGGTCCTGACGTTTTCCAACGTTACTGGCATTACAAGCAGATCCCACCTGAGACGTTTTCCGCACGACACAGTGGTGGAGGCTCCATCAAAGCCTCAATGGAACAATGGGGCTTCAGGTTGTGTAGGGGCGTCAAATGGTGGCTGGCTATGTAGAGATGCTGCAGAGGGCATCCCTCACGACGGAGGGCCCTCGTCTCTGTGGCGATTACTGGGTCTTCCAGCAAGACAATGCGGCAATTCACAATACCTGCCGGACAAAGACTTTCCTCCGGGAGGATGACATCCCTCTTTTAAACCATCCTGCATGTTCACCGGATCTAAACCCAATCGAAAACATTTGGGGATGGATGGCAAGGAAAGGCTACAAAAATGGACATCAGTTCATGACAGTAGATGCCCTTCGTGAGGCCATCTTTACCACCTGAAGTAATGTTTCCCCGTCCCTCTTAGAAACCCTCGTATCAGGAATGCCACATTGAACTTTTGAAGTTATTAACCAGAATGGTGGAGCGACTCACTACTGAGCCCTTATTCTGAAGGTTTAATTCTGTTTTGAGGGGTTTTCATGTTTTGGAGTATTGGGCTTAAACATTTGATCAGCTAATGAGCAGCTCTTTTGAGTAATCTGTCTTTTCTCTTTAATTTGTTTAAACTACCTTTGTGTGACTCAGCTACAATTTAGCTTTAAGTATATCGAAGCTTCACTTAGAACCTTATAAGAATCTGAATTTACGAAATGTCCATTTTTACAGTTTTTCAACTGATCCTATACTTATGATCAGGACTGTATTAATCGATGGAATTAATATCATAAAGTGGTATTTAAAGCAAAGTAACAAATTTAATACCCGATATAACTTCGTTTGGTCTGGAATAATTTGGCAAACTTCTAATTATAAAAAAGATTAGGAAAAATATATGTAAACATAAGCAGTTACTTTAACCCTATTCAAATAATAAGGGAGAAAGCTTTAAAGCAAAACTGCTACGCAAAGGATGAAAATTGCTTAAAACAATAAAGTTATTTAATTTAGATATCTGAAAATATTAGATTTTCAAAGCAGCAAAAAGTTTTATTAGGTCAAATGCCAACGGGGAGCTGTTAAGTGATAGTCAAAATGCAAACTTTGGTTATGTTTTACGGGGTCAATATAGGCCCGTAACGCACATATAGTGGTTTCCGCTTAACGAATCATAACAAATTAATGAAGATCAGCAGGAAGAATTGGTGATGAGCAGCGACGAAGCAATATACTCTAAATTGGGCGATTAAAGATGAACCATCAACATTCTAAGCAATAATGAATGGTCTACTTACCTGTCAATGGAGATGGTCATGAGGGTAAAGACTGAAGCCGAGATAGACAGCATCGCGACAAACTGGCTGATCTTGCAATAAAAGCGACCAAAAGGCCAGTGGCCGGACACCATGTAGATGATGCTGAAGATGACGTTAAGTGTGCAGACCATCGTATCGGCGACGGAAAGGTTCACCAGGAATATATTAGTCACTGTCCTCATCCTCTTCTCGGTGAGGACGATCCAAATGACGATTAAATTGCCACCCGTCGCCACAAGCACCATGCCACCGAAAAGAAAAAACCACAATACTTCTTGCCACCATGGCATGTGGAAAGGATTAGAGGGAGACTCGGTCGTGGTATTGGAACAGTCATTAGTCGAGTTAAAGTAGGGAGAGGGAGAGGAGGAAGAATTAGGCCAACTGAGGAGGCCCACGAAGTTCGAACTGTCCTCGGGGTAGAGGTCAAAAGTTAGGTTGAAAGATGAGTTTGATACACCGCTAGAAGCTACCGAATCCATCGGAACCGATCTTAAAACAATGGACTTAGGTCGAGGGAGCATCGGCAATTCGGCGGTCGGGGGTGGATTCAGCGAATGAGCATCTATCTCCCTTTTCAGTTTAGAGGTTTCGACGTACGACCGGAAGCGATAATTTCCCTTCATCCGGAAACAAGCAACATCGAGCAGAGAAATCCGAAAACCTCGGTATTGAGTCGAGCTGCAAAGAGAGAAAAAACATGACTTACTCAAATTATTTCACTTACCAGAAGATACCATATATACACGCTGAGGCAGCGAGCACCGCTTTGATCACAGTTAAAGTATGCGTAGCGGAGTGGACTAATGGCATACTCTTAATTGTGATCAAAGCGGCGCTCGCTGCCTCAGTGTGCAGGGTTCGAATCGTTTCCCTACACGATTTTGTTTCGAAAAAAGGTAATAAATATTACTGTAGGAAAAATTATTCCCATTTCTCTTTCTATGTGGTTTATTGCATTCATATATATATATATATATATATATATATATATATATATATATATATATATATATGCTTTCAAGCTTGCATCATTCGTACTCTTGTCACCGTCATTACGACGCGTTATAACCTTTCTCTAAGCAATCAGTTAATTCAAACCACCTTGATCAAAGCTCTTCTGCGGGAGGAATACTTTTTTAGGAGTCGATCTGGCGACTGCGTACTACGGCAAAGGTCGCCGTAATTGCATCAGAGCCTACTACTAGGCTATATAAAAAAAACAAATAACAATATGTAAATAACAAATAACAACGATAAAAAGGACAAATGCTAAAAAAGAAAGAAAGGAAAACAAGGCAAAATGGCAACAAGAACGAAGCGCGTTCCGGAGACAGGGGCTACCCCCCCCCCCCCGGTGCAGGAACATGCAACCTACAACAAACACTCAAGTGGAGTAGGCCAGCCTCATCCATAAAGTTGTATAGTCAGCAGGTCTATGTACACGAACCAGTCCCTAGTACAAGGGACAAGCTGAAGTGACCCCACTCAGGTAGATCACCCAGACTGGGACATTCAACAAGAATGTACTGAACAGTCTAGGGGACAACGCAGTCTTTACAGTAGGGCGTAGCGAGCGCTTCATAAAGTGGCGTTAGGTCCCACGAGTGTGTCCAATTCGGAGACGACAAAAAGCAACCTGAAGCTGTCGCGGCTTTGGGGGTTAGGTGCATGGGAAGAGTCGCGGCGCAATGGCACGCAACTTTAACTTCCCCTTCACCGTCTCTCATCTTCTTTGCCAAGCCACCCGGAGGGCAGCTCGTAATCCTGCCATATAATTGGTGTGAGGAGGAGCGATGCGCTGTTCTGGTCGCCCAGTCCTCGCGGACTCTTTGGCGCCCTCATCGGCGGGCTCATTCCCCGCAATTCCTACATGCCAGGAACCCAGCAGATTGTGCAAGAGGAGATAAACCAACAAATCAATCAACGACGTGTATATAAATACTACTATAAATTTATTTATTTATACTAACATAGGACCTTAAGTCACTCCAACATATATATGAGGAAGGAAAGAACACAAGCGCATCAACTGATCATTTTCCTTCCTATCAATGAAGGTCTACGAAAGGTAAGGCATAAAAAAACGTGACGAGAGGAAGTTAATTATGGTTAAATAGAATAGGAAAAGGAAGAAAAGAGTGACTAATGAAGAGACGAACAAATCAAGGAGTCCTACGATAAACATCATGAGCTATCAACTTTAAGGACGAGATGATCATAACCAAATACGGGTACGTATCAAAGCGGTCAGGAAGTGAATTATCCGAACGTAAATCCTCTCCAGTAAGAGCCTCTCCTTTTTTTTAAACAATCGAGGAATTAAATACAATTCTGTAACGAAAAAATATAAGACCTTTCACGGATACCTATTGGATACGACGTTTGTCTTCTACCGTTAAAGGCATTGGTTCGATTCGAGATAGCACGGACACAAAACTTTGAACGGCGCTACGAGTGGCCCGCCCATTGGCGGATACGCTTATCATACCCTCTACGGCGGATAAACAGAGCAATTAGCATGTAAATAGTAGCATGGTTAAGCACAATATGTAGCATGGTAACAGTAGCATGGCTGAGTACAGCAAGTAGCATGGTAACAGTAGCATAGCTAAGTACAGCAAGTAGCATGGTAACAGTAGCATGGCTAAGTACAGCAAGTAACATGGTAACAGTAGCATGGCTAAGTACAGCAAGTAGTATATAAATAGTAGCATGGCTAAGCACAGCATGTAGCATGGTAACAGTAGCATGAATAAATACAGCATGTAGCATGGTAACAGCTGCATGGCTAAGCACAGCAAGTAGTATGGTAACAGTAGCATGGCTAAGTACAGCAAGTAGCATGGTAACAGTAGCATAGATAAGTACAGCAAGTAGCATATAAATAGTAGCATGGCTAATTACAGCATGTAGCATGGTAACAGTAGCATGGCTAAGTACAACAAGTATCATAGCTAAGCGCAACAATAGCATGGCCATGCTCATCAAATAACATGTAAACAGTAGCATGGATAGTCGAGGTTGCCACATATTCGAATATCCAAAGATCGAGTCACATACCCCAAGCTTTCACTTCTCATACCTCTACGGTGTATGAATACCCCCGGTTCAGAACCCCCACTTTACAACCCTGAGGTGGGAGGGGAACGAGGCGAGATAGATCAATTAAAAAAAACAAACAAACAAAGCGGAACTCCCGTTGCCTGGTGGAGTGAGGGAGATCATTACTCGAGCAATCCGATCGCAAACTTCCACCGTAGAAGAAATGGCCACGGGAGGATAAATTTCGTCTCTACAACAAAACGAAAACCAACGAGGGTAAATCTTACAAAACGTTTGTATGAGGAGATGTGTAAAGAAAGCAGTGTAGCTAGAGGACGTGAAAATGTAAGGAAGACAGAGCCCCGGGATCCTTGCGGGTATTACGGCTGCGATGGCGCGCACTCCTTCATACATCAGGTGGGTACAAGCTGGGGCCAGGGGGGATAATAACCATTACTAGGACAGGGAAGTGTGGAATGATAACAAATTGGGCGAGTTCCGGCAACATGAAAGAGAGAGAGAAAAAAACAAGAGGAAAGAAACAGAGAGAGAAAATGAGATGAAGAAGAGAGAAAAGAAAAAAAGAGAAAAGTAGAGAGAAAGAGTGAGAGCAAAGAAAGAGAGAGAGAGGAAAGATAAAAGAGAGATAGAAAAGAGAAAAGGAGAGATATGTATGTTGTGATTGGTTGTGTGCTGACGTATGTTGATGGAATTGCCTGCGATCATGTGGTCACGTATCAAACTCGGCGTTCCGCAATGATTGGCGCGATTTCCTCCCTTCCATTGCCGAATGTTTGCGTCCGTTCTCGCTGGGAATCGAACCCAGTACCGAGGAGTGGTCATCGAACGCCGTATCCACCGTCGCAAGTTCTGGCTCTTCTTGATTACATGTTACGATTTGTTTATTTACGTCTGCTTCTTTGCTTCTTTTCTCCTCTCCCAATTCTTGATGATAAACAAGTGAACAAGACGGAATGAAACAAGTGGAGTTGATGAATAAAAGGAACAATTGATGAATAAATGGTAGAGTGAAAAAGAACTAAAACAATTTTACACCATATTTCTCAACACTTTATTATTATTATTAAACACAATATATAGTGTTTTTATTATTAATTAGGAGTAAAAATGGAAACCAACGAAGGAATCCTAACCAGAAAATTGGTCATAAGTTCTTAAGAAATGATAAAGTGAAAGTGTGTGAAAGTTATAAAACCACTTGTCCCAAGAGGGGCCTATTAGGGGTGTAACAATGCAAATATTTTCAATAACGGTATAGCTTATAAAATATATTAAATACAATTTTACCAAAGGAGTTAAATAAAATGAGTTTAAAGTATAAAAATCAAAGGAAAAGCATTAATCCCCCAAAAAATCCAATTGAAAAAAATATCTGACATAAAAGTCTATGGAAAAAATTCCCTAGATAAAAAATAGGTTCTTAGGAAGGAAAAATTCCTAACTGATTTTCGGAAAGTAAAGTTTCAAAAAAGGGCTTCTCAACCCCGAATTTACTTTATACTATAAAACTTTTTTATTATTTCTATTTTCTGTAAAAACCTATGCTTATATATATATATATATATATATATATATATATATATATATATATATATATATATATATATATATATATAGTACAAGAGAAAGAGAAAATTGGACGTGAATGAGCAATGAGACAAGAAACGGGAGCTTTTTCGAGGTAAGAGAAAGGGACATTAGAAGAACACTCGAATCAAAGAGAGCAGAGGATGGCACAATGAAGGCAATCCTTTACCGAGAAGACAGAAATAAATGAGAAAACCTCATTTATTTGAATTATTACAAAATATTTAAGGAAATTAGAGTTGAACCATGAAATTGGAGTATACAAACATTAAAATATTTGGCGGTTCGTGTAGAAGGTAACAATAGGGTCAAAAGGTCATAAAAGTGAATACATGTTATAGGATGGAATTATTAGGGGTGGGAGGTTGGGGAGTCTCACCTCTTCCAAAAAGAAGGAGTCTGGTGTGATATTACCTTACAGGAACCGGCGAACGAATGATGCTGGTCAATGATGAATGATGTTTAAAGAGAGAAATTGGTGTGGGGATAGTTAGAGGAAAGAAAGATAGAAGTATGTGTAACTAAGAGAAAGAGAGAGAGAGAGAGTTGTATCTGCCAGGTTGTCTGGCAAGCTCAGTATTTTTAAATATTTATATCGATTCTTGCGATGAAAAAATGCTTCAGCGTTCAAGCCTTTGCTTTCGTTTTTGTTTTAGCAGTTCAATTAATCTCCGATAATTGCCAATGCGGAGGCTAGGCGCTGAGGGCTGGGCTACAGCATGTACTATTGAAGTCCACAGCTGTGGCAGCGTTATTAATTTTAATGTATATATATATATATATATATATATATATATATATATATATATATATATATATATATATATATATATATATATATATATATACATATATATATATATATATATATATATATATATATATATATATATATATATATATATACATATATATATATATATATATATATATATATATATATATATATATATATATATATATATATATGAATGCAATGTCCCGGAGGAAAAAATGAAATGGTGTTTCCAAGTACCTTCGAACTTTATTAAGTTCCTTATCAAGGATAACTACAAGAAATAATATTATATTAAAGGGTATATGTACGAAAGACCGCCTCAAAAACAAGAAATCACCAATGAGGAAGACGGAAAGGGTAACAGATTAAAAGAAATGGAAATAGCCCAGGGGTGGGCAACCCTTGGCACGCGTGTCAAATGTGGCACGCCGATGACTTATTTCTGGCACGCGAAAGCACAGGTTACCGGGTTTTTTTAAAGATGTTTTTAAGAAGGATGTAAAATGATGAGAAATTCAGATACTTTCCAAACACAAAGAGGTCAATCGATGATCTCCCGAAAGATGACATAACAGACCGCTAATGTCTTCAAAAGCTGTTTGTAAAAATTATTGAGGCAAGTGTTGGGTAGTTCTTTGCAAGATTTGCGAGGTTTAGAGAACTGGAAGAGACGGCAAAATTCATTAAGGTTTCAGACAGTATCAAACTGGATGAACTAAATTGCAAATGTTCTGATTGGATAGACATGGATGATTTGAAATGCACTTGATTTAATTTCAAAGTAGCTCAATTTGGAAACAAAAAATTTGTTGATCTTAGAGATGACTTAGAAAAAAGTGAAAAAGGAGCGATTAGAGATGGGAGTAACAGAGAGAAATGCGGAAAACGAAGTATTAAGGATTTAGAATACTATTCCAGAAAATTATCTGTTTAAAGAACCTTGCAACATCATTACTCTCCCTTATTTCGTCTACATATGCTTATGATTTTTGTTGAGTTTCGTAAGAGGAGTAACCTGATGGATGAAACTAGTAGTGCATGCACATCTCTCAAGGTTACTAAATATAAACCTTGATATAAAATCTGTCATCAGTGATACAGCAGCAGAAATCCTGCTGAAAAATAGTATATAGAAAGAGTCAACAATTTTTCTGACTAGTTTTATCTTTTTTTTCTTTTGAAAGTGGTTGTTTGAATGTAGTTTTGAAGGTAAATAAATATATTTCTTTTTTATACATCAATTGTAAAGGATTTAAAATAAGCAAAATATTATCTGTTAGTAACCTTTTACTGTGATTTAGTAATACAAAGGTATAACTGGGAAAAAATAATGACTGATTAATCGAAAAAATATTAATGTTAATTATTTGTCTTGATGTTAATAATAGTCGTTAAATTGTGTGAATAGGTATGGCAGTTGCAGTTATACTTAAAGGTTAATGAAAAAATCCACACAAAGAACCTTTTCGTAGAGCCTGTTATAATCTTTTTCATTCAGTTAGTTTTACATAATTTACATATTGACTTACAATACTGTGTCTTTATTGCTCTTGGGTGATTCTTTATTATTTAAAAAAATTCTTCAAATGCTTAAAAGAGATATCAAATAATATGTACTCAAAAAAATTTGGTTGGCACGTGAAAAATATTTGTGTTAGATATTTGGCCGATTTTGGCACGCACTCTCAAAAAGGTTGCCCACCCCTGAAATAGCCTAACGAGGGAGAGTATAAGAAACGAGGAGTGAAAAGTGGGGAAAATACAATGTACATAACAGAGCAGTGACAAATAAAAAAAAAAAAATGGAGCCACATAACTAAAGATTGTATATAAAAAACTAAAAACAAAAGTCAGAACTAATTTCTTAAAGTATTAATCTTTTAATTATAGCATCCAATTTATATAAGCCAGGGGAAAGGTTAAAATTATCACATTGGCTTATAAAAGCACATTCAATGATATTCCTTTTTATAGGGTCATTGGAACGATAAATAAATTTTGCCAAGTTCCAGTTAATTAGATGGTCCTTATCTGACATGTGGACAAAGAAAGCACTGTTATCTTTCCCTCTTCGGACATTATATTTATGTTGATATATGCGAACAGAAAGTTGTTTACCTGTTTGTCCATAATATTTACTTAGGCAACCATAACACTCAACTGAATAAACTCCCCCCCCCCACAAACTATTACAATTATTACGTACTAATAAATTCTTAATGGTCGTCTCATATTTAAAAGCAACAGAAATGTTAAAGTTATTCAAAAGACGGGGAAGATCACTAAAACAAAGAGAAAAAGGTAGGACTAAAATGTTATTAATATTAAAAGGGAGAGTAGGGACAGTTTGATAAAATGTCTTTTTAGCAGAAGAAAGACAGTTTTGAAGAACCTGGTAAGGGTAACAAAGTTTATGGTCAATTTCAAAGATATTGGAAAATTCCAAATCCATATATTCCGGGTTCACAACACGTAATGCCCGTAGAAACATAGAAGAAAAAACAGAACGTTTAACTTTAGGGCTGTGAGAAGAGTACAAATGAATATAAGAATTTAAATAGATAGGCTTACGAAAGATAGAGTATTTAATACATTTATAAGTTCTATGAATAAGAAGATCAAGAAAGGAAAGGGTTCTATTATTTTCCAACTCGTGGGTAAATTTAATTGAAGGAACGAGAGAATTGAGTCTGGTAAGAAAAACATTAACATCTTTGGGATTATGGTCACTGCTCTGTTATATACATTGTATTTTCCCCACTTTTCGCTCCTCTTGTTTTATAATCTCACTCGTTAGGCTATTTCTATTTCTTTTAATCTGTTACCCTTTCCGTCTTCTCAGTTTGACCTTACTACCTGCTTCTTGTCATTCTTAATGTGAATCTTTACCTTCCCCCTTCCGTCTTCCTCATTGGTGATTTCTTGTTTTTGAGGCGGTCTTTCATACTTTTCTTTCTTATATATACCTCTAATATAATATTATTTCTTGTTAGTTATCCTTGATAAGGAACTTAATAAAGTTCGAAAGTACGTGGAAATACCATTTCATTTTTTCCTGCGGGACATTGCATTCATTCGCTACCCTCACGTGATACTTTGAGTTTTTCATTTCATATAAATGTATATATATATATATATATATATATATATATATATATATATATATATATATATATATATATATATATATGAAGATGGATAAAAATCCAAAACAAATTATTACGGTTAATGTATCGCTAATATTAGAGAAATGAATCTACTTCAGAGATCCAGTTGGACGCCCTAGTCCTCGAACTTGGATATAGCAATTGCGGTGTGGGGGGGTTTCGAATAAACCCCAAAAAGTACATTTTAAAACACCTCCCTTTATACTATTCTCGTTTATCGTGGTAAAAAACTGAATATTTATAAATAATTCAGCGTTATATTTTCCAAATACATTTTAAAGTTGGAAAAAATTCCAAGACAAATTGGTACGATTAATGTATCTTCCAGTTCTAAGGAATGGGGCGTGCCGTTGGATCTGAAATAGAGTAGTTGTCTAATATTGGGATACATTAACCGTACCTTATATATATATATATATATATATATATATATATATATATATATATATATATATATATACATCTATATATAAATATATATATATATATATATATATATATATATATATATATATATATATATATATATATATATATATACACGAGGGGCGGTCAATAAGTTTTGCGAATCAGTAGGACAAAACAGAGGAAGGGAGATGATTGTTTGTGGAGGTGTTAGGACAAGTTATGACACGTCAGGACCTGTAGCCGCACGTTCCTGCCTCGTCTATTTAAGAAGCAGTAGCTGACCACAGATCGTCAGTCACAAAGTTTTCAACAATGGAGAAGGTCGAGCACCGCGCAGTGATCAAATTTTTTACCAAGGAAGGCAAGAATTCAAAAGAGATGCATGAACGCATGGTTGCAGTATACCCCGACACCGCCCTTTCCTATGCAACCATTGCTCGCTGGAATAGGGAGTTCCGCCATGGTCGTGATTCCCTTGAAGATGACGCCCCTCCAGGACGCCCGTCAGACGTAACCAACGAGGACAATGTGGCCCGTCTGTAGAGGATCATCCTCGAAAATCAACGGGTGAAGATCGAAGAAATCGAGCGAGAACTTGGAATATCACATGGAAGTGTTTTCAACATCATCCACGACAATTTGGCCATGACCAAGGTCTCTGTCTGTTGGGTCTCTAGAAACCTCACGCCCCATGATCGACTTCAACGTCGTCAAAGTCAACAAGGCCAGAGTTGCACAAGCTGCCCTGCGTGAGTGCGGATTCAAAGAGCTCAACCATCCCCCCTACAGTCTAGATTTGGCCCCTAGTGACTACTTTTTATTCCGCCAGCTCAAGGCTGCACTGCGTGGACGCCGGTTTGGGGACGATGAAGATATCTAGCTCGCCGTCCAGGAGTGGATTGAACAGCAGTCGGGAGATTTCTGGTTGTCGGGAATTCGAAGCCTCAGGGACAAGTGGCGCAAGTGCATTGAAGTCGAGGGTAGTTATATTGAACAGTAATAAAACACTTTTCCTCATATCTCGTTTCCTTATATCCGAATTGCAAAACTTATTGACCGCCCCTCGTATGGTCATCCAATGTTCTCTTAAGATCTCTTCAACTTTATTTTCCTCTTATAAGATGATTCTTTTTCTCTCTCTCTTAATTTTATTTTTGGCTTAGGTAAAGCCTCTCATTGATTTAACTCTTCTCCAGGCTTCGTTGGGTGAGGCTTAGCTGTAAACTTAATTTATTGCCCCATCCAATTCAGTTCTTTGTTGTTCTATAATTTTTTATGAAAGTTCTTGTTTACGTGCTCTTATTTCAATCATTCTACTTCTGGGTGGTACAAGGATTCTCACAATTTCTTCTTCTAATTTTAGTTCCAGGTAAACTATTTTCATATCGGTATTCCATCTGTAGTGTGCAATAGTTTTATATAAGGTTCTAAGTATGCTTCTTCATCCGCCTTCCTTAGATGGCATGGTATTCGATCAAGTTAATCGTAGATTTGTTGCAGATTTGCATTCTCTATTACTCTGGGGATATTTTGTTCCAGACTGATTTTATATTTTTACCAATCTCTATTTCCATACTCTTTTTTGATCTCAGCTAGAATTTGAGTTGGATTCCTGTTGGTGATTAGAATTCCTGTGTGATCACTACATGGGATCACAATAGTTTCTATGAAGTAATCAAATGAATTATTCTTTCCAGTTAGGGAGATGTCTGGTTTCGTGGCCGATCTTCTCGTTATATACGTAGAGAATTCCGGGCCGTGTCTGTCCAACAGTTTCTCTAAACATAGCCTGACCCGTTGGTCGATCTATAATCTGATTCCATGCACCGAACGCTAATATCTGTGATGAATATAGTGGGACTTCTTCCGTTGAACAACTTAGTACAGTTGATGATATGAAGAGTGTCTCGTCTTGGCAGTTAACATGCGGTAGCGATTGTTAATTCTACAAAGACCATGAGTATTTATACTGCAACAAACGATTCTTCTAGTCTTTGGTAGTTAATACTTCGTAGTTCCATATTTTAATCTTTACAGTTCATGTATTGATGCCATTTGCTGATATTAAGATTATGTCAACATCAATTTCTTTTAATATTTCCATATCGTATGTTTTCTGATTCATCCGTTCGTGTTAATCTGTAGGATTCTCAAATTTTCGTCATATACTTTGCTGCTTGTTGGTTATTTTTTCTTTTTCCCCTTTTACTTTTTATTTTCTCTCTCTGGTGCTTGTTTGGACTCTTTGGTCTTGGATCGGGCCGTGCTTCTTGTCTATGGTTTAGTAATTATGCTTGCCTCTGCAGGAGCTGTCATTTTTGTTCGAGCCTTGGTGTTTACTTTTTCTGGGTTTTTTCCTCTTCTTGTGATTCTGCTTAGAATTCAGTGCTTGATGCCTGTTCGTTGTTTGATTCCTTCTCTTAAACAGAAGGGCGTTTTACGAAAGCTCTATCGTATATCACTGCAGCGTTCGGGTTGTTCGTGAATTTTATTATTGGTAGGCATTTTTTTATAGCATTGAATTTAGTTTTGTTATATAGCTGCCTGATTGTGCAATATTTGTTATGTGTGCATGCAGGATGCATGTCATAATTTTCATGTGTCCTTCGTTGATTCATGGGTTTTGTTTCGCTGCGCTTGCATTTGAGAAGTTAGGTCTCACATCGGGTTTTTTTAGCTCCTTTTCTTTCTTTTTTTAATGTTTCTTTTCCTTTGGAGCATGATAGTTATTGTTTTATGGGGCTCACTGCAGTTCAGGTATTTTCTTTTTAACTGTAGAGGTGCAGAGCATTCTTTACGTCTCCTTTCGGGCAGGTTTGAGGCGTATGACACTCCATGTCGTAACATTTGAAGTAAATTTGTATATTAATGAATTTATATATCTCAATGATAGTGCGTGGGATTCTCGTACAATAGAGGAGAAGTCAGTCAGTAGCTGTTTTCTTCGTCATGTAGTTTCGAACACGATCATAAAGATATGTGTGTGCTAATTACACATTATTATTTCCTTTACTTTCACCCATGTTTGTTTTTCTTTGACTTCCGTTTTCAGTTCTTCGTTTGTCTTTGCTCCGATCCGTGCTTCCACTCTTCTGCTGATAACGCTGCGGTTTGCTGAGACGAGGCTGTGTTTAGGATGCTTTGTCTTTTAATACCTTTGTTCCTTTGGCCGAGAGGTTATTGTATTTATCTTGTAGCTCGGCGCACAGGACGATATAAGCATTCGTAGTCTGAATTAGCTTGATGATGTTTACTCTTAGTCTAGCAAACAGGACTTCGCAAAGTCTGTTTCTGTGGTAGATCGTGTCCAGGAACCACCGCATCGGTAATCTCCTCATTTCACTTTCCTTGTTCATGGTCCGGAGGGGAGAAGAGCCCATCCCCTCTTTCCTGAAATGAGGGGGATATATATCTATACCGTATCTATGTGTGTGCCTATAAGTTTATGTCTTCATGATTAGTGTAGGCACTCCGTGCTTTCCTTGATAACAATACACCTGCCCTATAAGGCGCCTCCTCAAGTTTCGGCCTCGTTTTCCTAAGGAAACTCCTTCGCGCCCCCTAACGGAGCTTCCTTTAAGACCACACTATACCTTACTACCAAGAGGTTTTGGGCGCTTTGAAAGTAACGCTATATTGCGTGAAAGTAAGTAGGTTTTTTTTTTAGGAGGCTATCTGACGACTGCCCACTTGGGCATACGTCGCCGCAATCACACAACCTAGCACTAGGCTACTTTAAAATAAGAATATAAAAACAAAACAACGATAAAAAGGGAAGATGAAAACAATTCGGAAGCAAGCTCTGGCGTCGGGGGAGGTCCCCCTCCCCCCGGCGCAGGAGCATGGGACCTACAAAGAAAACAACAATGACAAAAACAAAACAAAACAAAACCTAGTTAAATAAAAGGGAGAAGGCCGGCCTCCCCCAAAAGTCTACAAGTCCACCAGTCAATGTGCTCGCACTCGTCCCGAGTACAAGGGACAGGCGGTAGTGACCCCGCCCATCCCGGTACCGTGCGCGAAGATCGCCCAGACTGGGACATTCAACAAGAATGTGCCAAACAGTCTCGGGGACAACGCAGTCTTCACAGAAGGGCGCTGGCGAGCGCTCCATCAAATAGCGGTGGGTCCCGCGAGTGTGCCCAATTCGGAAAGTAAGTAGGTGTGAGGTATTATAGAACGTTGTTAGTTAAGGGTGTACCTTCTTCCGGTCTTCACCCCGCACATAGTTCCAGGAAGTCTCTCCTATCAAACCGCGCATATCTCTTTCTTTTCTTCTGTAAAAAATCTCCGTGTTCTCTTTCAAGAAACAATCTCTTTCGTAAGGTTCGCAAATGCTTTACCCGATTACCCTACTATGTTAAATGAGTCAGACTCAGTCCGTCTTTATTTTTTTTTCTATAGATAAAGCTATAATGACGTATGTTGTGAATTCAGTTCCAATCCTCTGGACTACATTCCTGTTCGAAAACATTGCCAAATTTTTTTCCTCCTCTGTTCCTGCTCCTATAACTCGACTCAGGGCAGCAGCCGCTGAGATCATCCAATAGTTTAGTAGGGTTTCTGGTCTTGAATTGGACATTGGACATAAAAAGTGGAGGAACTAGATAGATAGAGAAATAGTTAGTTAGTAGAAGGGTTTACTGGTGAAAGATTTTGGAATTAGAGATAGAGAAGATAGTTAGGTCCCTGGGGAAAGGGTATCTCTGTCTGTCTTTTCGCTAGTGTATTTGTTCTTTTTTCAACTTTGTTATTTTAGCTTCGAAGCCTTTAAAGTTTTTCTAACATTTGTGTTAGTCTGATTTTTTTTGTCTTGAATATCTCTATGATGTTATTTATATGTAGTGGGGAAGTATTCATATTGGATGGTTATAGCTAAATAAGCCGCATCCATTTGTTACCATTCTTGGTATTTGATTCCTTTCCTGATTGGTATTGCAGCTCCGTCGTGTATTTCAATAGAAGGGTTGGTAACGAGTAGATTACAATTGTATATCTTCAATTGTTCCGTTGTGAGTTGTAGACCATGATCAGAGACTATTAACGTCTGGGTCTAACTCTCTAAATATATTTCCGTATCTATTTTTTTTTCTCTTCAACCGTTTGCGTTTATATGTACGATCTTAGGTTTTCTAAAGGGTTCCATCCTTAGTTATGTTTGTTTCGGCTTTTTACGTTATCTTCATAAACATAACTTGTATGTCCCACCAATCACGTATCAACTATTTTTATGTTAAGAATTTGAATATATACAACCCCAAATTAGGGGGAGATATAGTATCTTAGGGTTCAAAATCAAAGTCTTTAATTTCGAGACTGGTTTCACATCAACTGTTTCTAAGGATAGTACGGTGTTTTCGTCTATTTAACTCTTGTATTAGACTTCATTATAAAAACCCAAAGACTTCTTCAGTGGAAAGGATAATTTTAAACCCTTGAAGGAACAAACAGAGAGAAATACGTCAAAAAGACTATTATAAATGAACACACCCTTCATGAAGGTAAAGATGAAAAGATAAAAAAAACGTTAACAGAAAAGGATAATTAATTTAAAACCTTAAAGTTAAAATTACAACCGCCTTTTCTCTTAATTAAAAGCGAACTGTGAAACAAAGGAATACAAAAATACGTATTTGCCATTCATTTCCCTCTTTTTTTTTAATCGACACAAAGACTTAATGTTTGATGCTCGAAAATGTCCAAATTCGGCCTTGAAGCAAATTGACAGAACAAATGAAAATTAGATCCGTTTGTGCCGTAGAGAATTATTATTTTTTCTCGATTTGTCCCCAAACATCTTCTATTTGCCTGGCTAATGCTTTTCTGTTTTGGCGAGGAGACGGTGCACCTCCGTTCGAGTGTGCGTTAGGCTGTTAGCGCATGGTGCTGTTTGCTTATCCGTTTTGGAGAAGGCAGCCTGTTTTTCCTGGGATCTAGTCGCCTCCAGGCATTTATTCTCCCCTAGGGTTAGGGTCCAAGCCCTTCCAATCCTCTATACTTGTACTTCTCTGGATTCCAGACCTCTTAAAGCCTCCAAGCATGTAAACCTCTGGATTTAAGGCCCCATACAAACCTTCATGGAGGTGTTTCCCGTGATTCAAGGCCAATCCAAGCAACCACGGGTGTAATAAAATAAAACAAAAAAAAACAACACAACTTAAGAACGAGAGCTAGTGGGTGCATCCAAGCTGAAAATCATTGCCTAAAGGGATAAAAAATGGTGAAATTGGGAGAAGTAGACATCGATAGAATCCGAGTTACAAGACAACATTACTACGAACACTTTGTAAATATGAAATGAAAGCGCGCAATTCTCCTGACCCTAACTCTCGTGCTGGAGTCCCCGACTAAAGAGAAAATAAAGTAAGAATGGAAAGAGTTGGAGCGGAAGAAATATAAATAGGAGAAAACATCTCACCTTGACCATACATAAAGTATATGGAACATGTTAAAGGGGAGACCATACATTTAGGAAGCCCCTTAACGAAGATACCATACATACATGAATTGCCTTAATGGAATGACCATACATTCATGAAGCCCCTTAACGGTGAGACCATACATTCATGAATCACCTTAACGGAAAGACCATACATTCACGAAGCCCCTTAACGGAGAGACCATACATTCATGAATCACCTTAACGGAAAGACCATACATTCACGAAGCCCCTTAACGGAGAGACCATACATTCCTGAAACCTCTTAACGGAGAGACCATACAGTCATGAAGCCCATTAAGGGAGATACCATATATTCTTGAAGCCCGTAAGGGAGGGCGCATACATTTATGAAGCACCTTAAGGGAGATACCATATATTCATGAACACCCTTAAGCGAAAGACCATACATCCATGAACACGTTAAAGGAGAGACCATACATTCATGAATCGCCTTAAGGGAGATACCATACATTCATGAAGATCCTTAATGGAAAGAGCATACATTCATGAAAAACGTTAAAGGAAAAAACATACATTCATGAAGCCCCATAATGGAGAGACCATACATTCATTAAGTCTCTTAACGGAGAGACCATATATTCATGAATCACCTTATTGGAAAGACCATGCATTCATGAAGTCCCTTAACGAATAAACCATACATTCATGAATCACTTTAAGGGAGATATCATACATTCATGAATCTCCTTAAAGGGAAAGTCTATCTATTCATGAGACACGTTAAGGGAGAGACCATACATTCATGAAGCCTCTTAACGGACAGACCATACATTTATGAAACGCCCTAACGAATAGACCGTACATTCAGGAAGCCCCTTAACGGATAGACCATACTTTCATGAATCACTTTAACGGAAAGACCATATATTCATGATGCCCCGCCCCTTAAGGGAAATACCATACAATCATGGATCAGATTAAGGAAGATATCATACATTCATGAAGCTCCTTAATAACAGACTCTATATTCATTAAACACGTTAAGGGAGAGGGCATATATTCATTTTTCCCCTTAAAGGAGATACCATAAATCCAGAAAGCACCTTAAGGGGGATTACATATATTCAGGAAGCCCCTTAATGCAGAGACCATACATTCATGAAGCCTCTTAACGGAGAGACCATACATTTATGAAGCTCTCTAATGGAGAGATCATACATTCATAAAGCCCCTTAACGGAGAGACCATAGATTCATGAAGCCCCTTAACGGATAGACCATATTTTCATGAATCACCTTAACGGAAAGACCATATATTCATGATACCCCGCCCCTTAAGGGAAATACCATACATTCATGAATCACATTAAGGGAGAGATCATACATTCATGAAGTTCCTTAATGGAAAGACCCTATATTGATTAAACACGTTAAGGGAGAGAGCATACATTCATTATGCCCCTTAATGGAGAGACCATAAATTCAGAAAGCCCCTTATGCAAAGACCATACATTCATGAAGCCCATTGAAGGAGATACCATATATTCTTGAAGCCCGTTTAAGGGAGATACCATGCATCCATTATCCCCCTTAATAAAAAGAACATACATCTATGAGCACGTTAAAGGAGAAACCATACATTCATGAAACACATTAAAGGAGAGACCATATATTCATGATGCACCTCAAGGGAGAGCTCAAAAATTAATTGTTCAATAAATCGTGCAACGATCTAACGAATACAAGATTGCCTCTGTTTATACAATATTCCTTAGTTGAATATAAAAGCACTAAAGAAACAAGACGTTAGTAGGACTTAGATTAACACCCTCCTAAATTTGAGTGCTTACAAACAGAAGTGGTTTATGTTTACATCGGCACGTTTGGAGATAACCTCACTTAAAGCTACTCCTGGTTAGGAAATATCATACATACGAGTATGTTTAAGAATTATAAACCTTTCATAATTTATCCGTTCTTATAGGATAGAGACAAAACACATATGGTATACATAGTACAAGGGGAGAGCAGGTATTTGGCGTAACCCGATTGTTGTTTACGAATTTTAAATCACCGACTTTGTCCAATCTTTACATGGATCATAGAACCTTTATACGTTTTAAGTGCGATGTAGTAAGGGGGCTGCTGAGGTGGGGGCTCTTGTGTGTGGTAAATTTGTCAGGAAAGGTTCACATAAGCAAGTAAAATTTGCCAGAGTAATAAAATTGTGACAACTTGAGTTCATGTAACAACTATGCGATCCTGTGTATTTTGCTGGATAACAAGCTGGGTATTCCGAATGGGGATCATTTTTGTATTTAGCAGCCTTTGGAAAGAAGCTGCTCCAGCAAGGGTTCAAGCTTTTGTAATGTACATTGTTACATACGACCCTGTTTCTTTGGAGCTCCAATAGCCTTGTGGATAAGGTGTTGAACTTCCACGCCTAGTTACCGGGTTCAAATTTCAGCGCAAGCACAATCTTTCAACATGCATTGAGAGCTAGCTAATATTTTGTGTCCAATGAAGTTCATTTTTTTTGTAAAATCTGTATATAAATGAAAGCAGAGTTCAAATAATGGAATTTATTCTACCAAATAGTTTCTATCCGTTTTAGAGACACCTCCGGTCCCCCAAATAATAATTTATCCATACATCACGGAAAAAAAACTCTTTAGACTTCGAAACAAAAAAAAACAAAAAAAACTGTTGAAGTCTCTTTTCGAGTACTTCGTTATCCAAGAATCTTTCATTGCAAATCTGATTATCTAAAGACAAAAAAACATGAGGTATACGCTACACAACTGCAAAAAGTTCAAAGTGAACTGATACGAAAGTACCCAGCGCTGCTTAAATACAAAAGAGTGGTTTCAGCAAAGCAATTTACTAACATGCGTAGTGCAATATACATTGAATGGTCTAAGTTGAGAGCTACTGACTCATCCACTATCCTCTCCGACATGTTTTCTTCCGATTGCAGCTTTTTGTATTTCGACAAACAGATTCGGAATGAAAGACTAGTTGGGAACACTACTTGCACAGACACGAGAGATCATCTGCGAGCATTGCAAACCTCAGGCCAAGCATCATCCTGCCTCTGTAACAAGCAAAAAAGCGAAACGAACCTTTCTATCGTTTCGCAGCTAAGATTCCTGATGTCTCTTTTGATTTTCTCCGGAAGCAGTTTTCTCTGGAAGGGAATTCTTTTCCCACAATTCGGAAAGAAAAAAAACCGGTTTGTAGAAAAGCAGTTCAGATCAGTTTAGACTTCCAAGTTCCTGCACACGGCGAGAAGAGGAGAGGTTTCGCCTGATCAATCTGAGACGTCTCCGCTAACGCGTCACTTCCCTCGACATATTCCTTCCCGTCTCTCGAGATCAAAGGTCCCCTCTAAACACTTTGTGCCACATCATCAATAGATTCCAAATCGAAGCCTTCATCTTTATTTAGTCATGTAGGTTACAAAATACGAACTTTCTTTCTTGAGTACTTCATACTTTGCAGATAGACTTTATTGACCATAACAGCTTTCAGTCGCTTCGTATAAGAGGGCGTTAATTTTATACACTCGTCTGCCGCTATTTTGGATCCACCTTCTTAGCAGATCATCTTTAGTTCGTTTACATTACTGCCTTTATGAGCATGAGGAAGCATCTTGAATTTTCACCAAAAAAATACGATTGAGTTAAGGTCAGGAGACCAATTTAATATGTTAATTTTATTATTTTCAAGTCATTTCAGGAGACCACTTTAATATGTAAATTTTATTATTTTCCGACATATTTTTATTGTCCTTTCATATACCTATCGGATCGTGTTGGGCTTCATCTAATAGTCTCGGCTGAGGGAATGAGGCTTTGGGGAAATCAAATTAAATGGCTCCACCCATCCTTACTTCGATCACGCGAGGCCACCAGTCTGCTTCACTGCTTCGTCGCTCTACAAAATCCCAAGATACGCTGGCGGCGGAACGTTTTACTAATAGTCTAAGATGGAATTGTCGTCCTCGCTGTTTTGATATCTTGTAATAAATCGATTTTTTCTTCTGCCATTTTTTAAGATTCTGTTGACAGCACAGCTTCAAATCATCCAAGCGGCATGAGAAAATCAAGGACGGTTCGCTGTCGAGCTAAGTTGCGTCCACTAGCGAAGTATCTGGGCAACTGTGAATCATTGGAGATTTAGATCCTCACCGATACCTGTTCCACCTTTACTTTCAATATACAAATCAACAAGGGCATCTCTCATATCTACACAATTTTCTTTTATCTTCAGTATTGTTCGTCCTGTTACAATGATGAAAGACCTCAAACCGAACCATTATTCATTCCAAAACGTTGACTATTAACTAACATCTTCTAGTGTGTTCAAGAAAAGCTTTAAATGAATTCCAGTTGCCAACGATAAACTTCAATTCCGTATTTGTATTATCCAAGACACTTTTAGAATGGATATTGAATACGTTTTTGCCCTGGCATAATACGATAATTACCAAACTATTTGGTGTATTTATGTTCGTATTTATTACTATAGATATTAATTGGGAAGAAAACAATCGAAGTAACTAATGCAATAAATTGCCGTCTAATGATTACTCATGATATACATCAATGTCAAGGAACGATCCGTGTTTCTCTACACTTAGTCCTCGTAGCCATGGCCATATTTAACATTCGATTATAACTTCGAATACGACGTGCTAAATTTTATGGTTTCTGGTACAATTTTATTGTTTCTAATAGTTTTTAATGTTTAATGAAGAAATAGGTTATTTATTTAGGAAGTTAATAGAGCGTTATGGAATTATTGGGATTTTCCCAGTAATTATTTCAATGATGATATAACAAACCACATAAATGGAAACTAAATTTAGTAAAAAATCGCGTTTAGATTTAAATCTATTAATTTACCCGAATTTTTTAAAAATACTTTCGGAAGGTGCGCTCGTTGGTTTTCTTTTTTAGTCGCGGGTAACTCTACATCTCACTATGTCGTCGGTCAGTCAGCCCCTGTTTTGCTTTTATTTGTTTTTGTAATAACATAGTAACTATTCGGCCGATTCTAAGGAAATATGAAACCCCGATGTTGTTTTACATTCTCCTACGAATGATATAATTGCCAAGGTCCTCCTAAGGTTAGTCCGGGAATAATTGAAAGTTTTGAAGGTCTTAAGGTCATAAATCAAAATAAGAGAGAGCACGCGACCTTTTGGTCAGCAGACATTGTTATATTACTCTATCGCCCCAGCAAAGTATAATTTTAAAACAAAATTGTGTTCATAAAATAATTGCAAATTAAAATCCCAATTGGGAAATTCAATTTCTCCTCTTATTTAGAAATAGACTCAACGCCCTCTTTCCCTGAAATCTGAACTACTGAGGTGTGTGAAGAACATAGAAGAATAAAGATTGATAATTATTTAAGAGTAAGAATTGAAACCAACGAGGGCATCTCCGCCAGAAAGTGTAGGAAGTTAAAATGCGTGGAAAATATAGATCCCCTGTTGGCGTTGCAGCAGAAGGCTAGCAAATACTTCAAATGTCAGCTGCAGCATGGTTGGTCATACTACAAGGAACCATTACTAACTTGTAGTCTCCTTTGACGTCACCAGAAACAAATTAGAACGAGTATTCAAGTGTTCCCACCGCCCCGGCACAAAACGAGGGCATTTTTACAGGTACAAGGAACGGCGAAATTGAACCCCCTTGGGTGTGTTTAAAGTACACTTAGAGGCTACTTCCAGCACCCATGTCACCTACAGAACACACACACACTATCAATCTATCCAGCTATCTCACCATCTGTCTATTTAACTATTTATCCATCTATCTACCTATATCTATCTATATCTATCTGTCTATTTAACTATCCACCCCTACGTCTCTCCTATTTACGTTCCCTGGGTCTCTTCTCTCGAGCCCGACATGCATCGCTGGTCGGTGCTGTAGCTGCCATCTGGAGGCCTGCGAGCCCTCCCGGTCTCATAGCCTGCGACTAAATATAATTTGCTCCATCTTTAGAGATCTATTTTCAAACATTAAGGTTGATGCCATCGTTGGTGATCTTCCCGCGCGTTACTTGTCCCGATACCGTAACGAGTGGAGTCACTACCGTTTGTTCCTCGGTCTTCGGGACGAGTTTGTACACATTTGTGGATTATCTGACTTCTTGGAGGAGGTTGGCCTCCTCCATTATATTTGACTTTTTCGTGTTGGTCGCATGCTCGATGCCGGATCCTTGCTTCTTTCTTAATTTTGTTTCGTTTCTTGTTAGTTTTTTCATTTTTTATTTGATGTTTAGTTTTTGCTTTTGTTTGTTTATTTTTCGGGTATTTTATTTTCCGTTGGAATTTTTACTTGGCTCAATTTTTAAATTCAGCGACTTCTGCCGTTGGTCGTGTTCGCCAGAGGGCGTGTATTAAAATTAAAAAAATTCCCATCTTACCATACTGTTTCCTGTAGCTGACGTTAATGTCTCCGTTTGCTCTCTTACCGAAGTACTTACCTCCTTTCTTGATGTTTACCCACCTCCCTTCCTTTCGTCGCTCTATATGGCCATATCTGTAGATAGATTACAACCATACCACATCACTACGCCCACACCCGCAGATATTTCTACGCATACACCTACAGATATTGATACGCCCCCACTTACAGATATTACTACGCCCACACCCACAGATATTGCTACGCCCACACCTACAAATATTGCTACCCCACACTCGCAGATATTGCAACCTAATCTAAAACAAGGATCAACAGACCTAAGTCGCGGGCTCTTAATTATTTCAATAATTAAAAAAAATAATTAAACCCATTATCAATTAACAAACTTATCTTTGACCTTACGACCTTCAAAACTTTCAAAACCTCATTGAAAAGTAAAGTGGTTACATCCAACCAACTGACGGAACATAATAACTTGTAGAGTCACGCGACTAATTGTTTCTCACGGATAGATTCCAGTCGGTGGCCTTCTCTTCTACGTCCCGTTATCGGATTTTTTTTTAAAAGATGCTTTTCAGCGCCAGATTCTGTGCAACGTTTCTCGCAACTCCATACACCATGTCCAGATTAATGTGTCATTATTCCTCGTCTTTTTTTTTTAGATTCTTTTTCATCTCCTGAGTGCTTGAGGAGCGTTGCTTTGTGACGGTTAACACCATACTTTCGTGGTCAGATCCACCTCCCTTTTTCTTAAAAATACATAGGGAAAAAAAAGCGATTAATAAAAATACATAGGGAAATAAAAGCGATTAATAAAAATACATAGAGAAAGAAAAGCGATCAACCTATCCGCGTAGGGAAGGACACCCCTAATAAGAAAATGGCGACATTTTTACGAGAGCAGGAAATACATCTTTGGGGCCTGAATACAAGCGACTTTGCCATAGCGAATAAGTTACTAGCGAGCAGGATAGGAAATTTCTTACCACCACAACAAAGAATTTAAGTCTCTTAGCCGATAGCTTTATGGTCATATTGCAACAATATTATGGCACGCAATCGACATAGGAGAGAAGAATACAGAAATTTATTCACGAAATCGATATTACTTGAGTTTTACCAGTTTCGATGATTGGAGGAGCGAGAGATCAACTATTTCTCTCAATGAGTTCAACGCTTGATCTCCTTGTAAATAAAAGGAAAGGGAAGATCGTGCGACAGGTGAAGTCACGACGCAAATGTGTCATCTAAAAAAATATAAGAGAACAAATAGTGTATTCAGAAAGCCAAAACTAACGAGTACATTTTCGAGTTTTTGAAAATAGGATCGAAAAGTGGTTTAGGATAAATGTGTAAAAGATACAAAGGCAAGGTAGTGTCAATGACTTAAGAATGTGGAGGGAGTGCGATTTTCAAAAACCAGCCCTCGTCTGGAACGAAAGGAAGTCTCGATGGCGAACTGTGAGCGTGAATGCTTCGACCTTAACGGCTCCTGTGGACCGAAAGAAGAATAGAGAAAAGTCTGGGAATAACAGAAGCTAGGATTTAAAGGAGGGATTAGGAATTTACCCTATGGCAAGCGAAGCACCACTCAGATATGTGAAATGGAACAGATATAGATTTAATGTCATTCAACAGTTCTAAAAATATGATTTATTTAAAAAATATGACTTAAAAATTATTTTTTCTTGTTTACCGCCCCAAGTTCAAGGCAGTGTCCAATTTAAAGACAATCATCGTCAACAGAACTGCATTGAAAGGTTCTCTGTTTCTGTAATGCTTTATGTATTATTCATAGTGTTGAGGAACGGCATTATGGCATATAGAAGATAACGCCTGTCGTAGTATTCCAAGTCATTTTTTTTTATTATGTTCATTCTGTCACGTATTTTCCTTCTTTCGGCGATTTTTGCCCGTTTCTTTCCCCAGTGAACGGCTGTGTTCATTGCCCCCCCCCCCCCCATGTTACTTTAGGAATGTCAACTCGACGACCAAAGAAATGGCAGTCTCCGCCATCGCTCACGAGAGCGGAGAATATTTGACAATAAACCGTCGCATCGCTCTGTCCAGTCACCCGAAGCGGTGGGAAATGGCCATTATTCATTGCGTATTGGGGTCATCTATCAATTCTCCCATTAGTTAATGGGCAACACCTCGCATAGCGGTGTTCGGTGTAGCCTTATCAATCATGCTGCTAGTGATACCAGGATAATAACGTGCCCCCACCGTTAGTCCCGACACTGGAAGGGGACTCTCACCTAATTGTGGAGGATGGATATGTTAGGAACAGGTGCGTGATGTCACAATCTTAAGCTCCCCAAGTACTCATCTTTTTTCACACATTTACACTTCCCCCAGCATCAGTTTAAGATATTTTCCTCGCCAACTTTGTGGGGGAAATTTGCTTATCTTCGTTTCTTAGTTTTAAGCATAAATAATAATAATCTTGAGCGTTGAACGCCCTTGTCAATTTTAGGGTTACTTAGGACATTAAAAGACTTAATATTATTTATAACCGGTAGTAAACAAATTATTTATAGCCAGTAGTAAATAAATTAATGATAGCTTGTAGTAAAACAATTATACAATACGTAACAATTTTCTTCTTTGAAAAAAAGTGTTGTATATTATAATTTCTCTACTGAATTTATATATTAATCAATTTTCTGCTCTGATTCCAAAAATGTTATTATTTTGTTCTGTATCGTCAACCGTTACAGAAATGCGTTGATCTTTATATTATTAAAACCTGCACAATAGGATGATTTATATATTCTATTATTTAATGTATTTTTTTCTGTTTCGGATTATGTCCTAGGATGTATTTTTAGCTTTCTTGAGTATGGCTGTTGAGGACGCAAACCTTCTCCCGATACATTTTGTTACGTGTGTGGATATTATATTGGGACAAAGCAAATATCACATAAAATCGACAAAGGTGCCAAATTCTGGATAGTGTAGACTCTACTTTGGATTGCCATGGGTAACCAAGAAAAGCCAGAGGCCTCTCATATCATATGTGGAAGCTGTCGATCGCCTCTAGAAGAATGATTGAGAGGTGGTGGAAAGGCCATGCCCTGTGCTAATCCCATACAAAGGAGAAACCTACAGAACCATTATGATGACTACTATTGCTGCATGAGAGATTTTACAAAGTACACAAAAGTTAAAAGGAAGACATCTACCTAAAAATGTAAGTAGGAAAACTCGTAATACTTTGCATGAATATTACTTTTATGTATAATAGAGTCTTAATTTCTTCCATACCTTGGTTGAAGTTGTTAAATGTAGTCATTATTTTTTTAGTCGGAGGATCTAAAGGAATTTCCATCAAAAGAGTCAGCAAGTAGCGCAGTGAAGAAATGGATGAAGTATTCGTACTAAATATGAGTACGCATCCTCACTTTACAAATCAGAGTGAACTGAATGATTGGATCAAGAATTTAGGTCTCACTAAGACGGGAGTTGAACTTTTAACATCCAGACTGAAGGAATACAAGACTGAAGGATTCCACTTGAACCCTTTTTGGTATCAAAACATAATACTTCTTGGCACCTCTCCTCAAAAGAGGGTCGACTCCTGGGGCCCTCGGGGCCGACCAGTGACTGTCATACTGACTTTATATAAATTTCATTATCCGGTTGGGGATCCTCCCAGTATCATGGAAGGACTGGCGCTTACTAACTAACTAACAAACTGCATGACATCTGTGTATCGGAAACGCTCTGATGAATTTAAAATTTACTTTGATGTTAGTGAAGATCTGTGTTTTGCAATGCTGTAAATGGTTTCTTTACTGCTATTGGATTGAAGCATGATCCTGTGAAATAGCGATTGTTCATAGACAGCTCAACGCGAAGTCTCAGAACAGTGTTACTACACAATGGAAATAAATATTGATGTTTGCCTCTTGCATATTCCGTTATATAAGGTATATTTAAGTAGAATGTGTGTGGGGACCTCAAGATACCTGCCTTCTTGCTTGGCTTGCAAGGTGGATACATAAAATATTCGTGTTTACTTTGATATAGGATAGCAGAGCTGATAACCATCATTACTGGAAAGTTCATTGGCCTCCACGACATGAATTACAGCCAGAGGAGATAAATTTTGTCAGAAAGCCTCTTGTGGAGCCTGCCAAGATTTTATTACCACCACTTCATATAAAATTAGGATTAATGAAACAGTTTGTGAAGGTCTTAGATTATTTTAGGAAAAGCCTTTAAATAAATTCGTCTCATGTTTACAAAGCTTCCTAAGGCTAAGACCAAGCGGTGGTAAATTCGTTAAACTACATGTAAACGCAATGTTGATGTCTGAGAAACTTGAAAGAGCGATGACCAAAGTCGAAAGAGAAGCATGGTGTCTATTTGGTGTACTTCATAGATTCTTAAGGAAATCACAATGATACAAACTACAAGCAGCTGGTAGTAAAGGTTATTTACAGTTACAAGGACTTGGACTGTCGTATTTCCTTGACGGGACATTTTTTGCATTCAAATCTAGTTTTCTTCGGTTAAAACTTAGGTGATGCCAGTGAGGAGCATAGCGAGAGATTCCATCAGGACATCGCAACAATGGAGAGAAGATACTAAGGAAGGTGGGATACTGGCATGATTGGATAGTATATATGGTCTCTAGTCAGAAAAGATAAAAGCGTCCAGTTCATACTAGACAGCTACTATCTTCAAAGCACTTCTAATGTAAATACATTTCATTATTTTTTGCTCTTATTTTCTTTACAATTACTAAATACGTTGTAATACGTAAAAATGCACAGGTTACTGTCTCAATCTACTACTAAATCGCTCTAGGAAGAAATATAAAGACCAAATGTAAAACTAAGAAAATCTCAAAAAATTCTGATGATATGCTAAAAGTGAGGTATTATTTGAAATCAGCTGCCAAAAAATACATATAAAAACATGAGAAAATGCATGCAAACAAAAGCATTGTTACATAGTGTTAGTCATAGCCGGAGGTAACCAAATTATTCAAAACCGGTAGTAAATCAATTATTCATAGCCGGTAGTACACAAATTATAAATAGCTGATAGTGAACAAATTATTTATAGCCTAGCCGGTAGTAGACAAATTATTTATAGCATAGCCGGTAGTAAACCAATTATTCAAATCTGGGAGTGAAAAAAATATTCATAGCCAGTAGTAAATCAATTATTCAAAGATGGCAGTGAAACAATTATTTATAGCCGATAGTAAACCAATTATATTCAAGAGTTTAGCAACGTGTATGTGTTTGTCCTCGTAACGGGGGTCAGGGAAATAATAAGATGCGCATTACGCCATAGTTATTCTGTAGTGTGCAAAGACTGCCCACACACAAAAAGAGAGAGAGAAAGAGAAAGACAAATATACATTTTGCCAGGTCGAAGTGTCAATGATGAAATGGTAGGAGCAATAAAGGAAGGTCGTTTGGAGACAGTTTGTTAACCAGCAAAATCTGATTAGAATATCTGGATGTAGACCCCACTACCATTAAGGCTATTGCACTAGAATGTGAAATCAGTTGGGCAAAAAGAGTAATTAGAGCTGTCTGGAATGAGGACAGAACCGGCGACAAAAGATGATTCGCCTTAATGTGAAATTTGATAAAGGGCATCTTAGCTTTAAGCAAACAGAGCTGTGGTAAACTCGCAGGGGAGAGAACTCCAAATTAAGATAGAAAGTGGAGAATTTAAGCCAATCACAGGCTCCGCTGGGCTGGTAGGTAGCTAAGCACCGCCTCAACGACCAAAAGAAGGCGGAGTCGCCTCCAGAATGAGCCCGGTATAAATAAGAGAACATTTTCATTCAAAGGGCATTATCATAATTATCATTATCATTATTAGGATTATCATTATTATTATTATCATTATAACTAGACTAACATTATAGACTTTTAATTCACCGCTCTGCGAATCTCCATTATTCTTGCTCTTGCCATTATAACCCGATTTAAAATATTCCTTTTCACAAATTAAATCTTTACCGTAAGTGTAAACATTTCAAAGTGGAATAAAAATACAAGTGTTTAAGTCCTTGTACAAAGGAGCCTTTTACTTACAAACCTTGATCGATTAATACCCATCGGACCGTACGTCAAGAAACCTGTAAGCAAGCCACTCTACCAAACCCTTATACGATCGCCTTGCAATCAAAACAAGACCTACTTACGCCAAACCTACAACTGAAGACCCCAAATTTGGCGACCTATAATTCTCAACGTAAATTTCAAAGATAAATAGAATCGTTTTGCGGACCTTCGTCCCTCTGATGAAACAATGTTGAACGCGATTTCCAGGCTAATCACACGACCTTTAATACTGATTAACCATTAATTCTACATAGAATCGGAAGCAGAAAATCCCTTAAATCAAGTCGAACTTAACAATAGTCGATTTTTCACTAAAATTTTAAAATATTACTGCTTTCTCTGTAAAATTTCTTACTTTCTCACTTATTTTAATAATTTCGTAATAAGCACAGGAAAAAAAAATAATTCTAAAACATAGTAAACGTACATCGACGTTTCAAGAAGTATAAATGCAATTTTAACTAAAATCCAAATTTAGCTGTAAAGTGCCTTGCCTATATGATAGTTGTCAATACAATTTAAACAATCAACAGACAAGGTAGCGTTGCATACCACGAAATTCATCAGTGCCAAATTACTGAACATCTACTAAAAACCTGTCAGCGATATTTTTCCAAGCGTTCATCAAGCGATTGCAAAAACAGAAGGAAATCTAAAAAAAGACTAACAAAATAAAATGATAAAAGCAAGGAGAAAGAAGCACGCTCTGGAATCGGGGGGAAGCTCACATCACCGGCGCGGGAGATTCGATCAAAACCAAAGAGACCAAAATAAAATGGAGGCCAGCCTTCATCAAGAACTTAAATTGTCCAAAAGTCTGTGTGCACTAACTGATTCCGAGGAGAGGGGACAAGCGTTAGTGACCCACCCGTCCCGATACCGGGACAAGTAATGTCATCAAAGATAAACAAGACTGGGACATTAAGCACGAATGTGCGCAACAGTTTGGGAAACAACATAGTAGTTACAAAAAAGGGGCAGACGAGTGATCCATTAAATGGCGGTGTGGCCCGGAAGTGTGTTCAATTCGAAGATAATAAAAAGCGATCTGAAGCCGTCGTGGCGCTGGCGGGTAAATCCATGGGAACAGCCGCAGCACAATGGCACGCAAATTTAATTTCCCCTCGACTGCCTCCCACCTTCTTTACCAGGCAACCCGTGTATTCGGTATGAGTAAGAGCGAAACACTGGTCTGGTCACACAGTCATCGCAAAGTGTTTGGCGCTCTCATCAGCGCGCTCATTGCCCGCAAACTCCTCATGTCCATGAACCCAGCAGAAGATCATCTCGACCTCCGCCCGGCTTTCGGCAACCGTTGCTTTACGGCTACCACGAACCTGGGCGTGTAACCCGAGGGCATTCATGGCGTTTTGCGAGTCACTAAAGCTCACAATACGCTCTCCGAACCGGGCAAGACGCGTTAACTCTCGTGCCGAGTGATATATTGCAACCGGCTCGGCCTTGAAAAGAGATGCAGCACCTGGTAGAGCCCCGCTAACTCAAAATAGAGGGGATACGGCGTAGAAGCCACGGATCTAGCGTGACGCAGAGTGTGCTCCAAAAAGGTCAAGCGCACTACTCTCGGCGCTGTGGAAGCTTTGGGAGCAGAAGTGTGTCTACAAATAGTCAACGGTGTTACCCTCCAGGGAGGCGTCCTGGGCAGAAGCAAAGGCACTACCGGACCGAGAGTACAGCAAACTCTCGAAGGAGTTTCCTTGCCCTAAACAAAAAGGACTTAGGGTAAGACTGGCGTCTCGGCGTCATAGTCATCGTCGAGATCGGCGACGGATGCAATGAGACACGTTGGCGACTGAAGGAGGCTCCAGCTTTGCGAGTACAAACGCATAATTCACTGTGTACGTCACAGAGCGAGTGTTATCTCCTTAGCATCGACAATTAGGCTCTCAATGGGAGAAGTGCGAAAGGCACCGGTTGCCAGGCAGAGACCGGTGTGATGGATGAAGTCTACTTTCCACAATACACGATCAGGCGTGGAAACTTAAAACTCGCATCCGTACTTATTCTTTGAACGAACCAAGTATTGGTGGAGAAGTAAAGCAGTAGCTATTTATGCACCTCAAATGCTGAACTTAACGCAACGAAGAATGTCTATGGCGCGAGTACAAGAGATCCTAAGGCTGCGAATATGAGCCTCCCAGGTGAGGCTTCGGTCAAATACAAGACCAAGGAAACGGTGCGATTCAACCACTTCCAAGCTAATCCTATTTAGAAAACAAGTTTGGTTCAGGGTTGAGCCGTCGATAGTGGCAGAAGAGCACCACCTTAGTCTTGGCCAAGAAAAACCGAAGCCTGTGCGCTTCAGCATAGTGAAAGACGCAGTTCATTGCCTGTTGGAGTCCATGCTCCAGAGTTAGCCTCTGGGCAGGAGCAAAAGAGCATGAAAGGTCATCTAGGTAGAGCGTAGCGAAAACATCTTCGAGGAAGAGCAAGGTGATACCGTTAATGATCAGGGCATAGTGTGACGCTGAATACACTTCCCTGCCTGACGCGCTTTTGTCACATCAGTAGGGCAGAGAGAGCCCCTACCACCCGTATGCGGAATCGACGATTTAGCAGAAATTCAGAAAAATTAGACCGGGTAGGAGATCCCGTCTCTCCTTGTAAGTTTTCGGAGATCCGAGCCGCATAAGGAAGAGTCTGCACCGGGGTAGACTCAAGTTCGGTGTTTGGCACCGAGCCCAGGTTCGCCCCTATGACCAAAGTGCACCTAACAGCCAAAATCTCTGTAGAGAGAAGATCAAGTTTGGAAGTGGGTAGGCGGTTATGCAATTAAAAAGTAGAGATAAGTGGGTCCACTAACGAGTAGGGCGATGATCACCTATTATTATCATCCCCCAGCACTCGGTTATCCCGGGATAGCGTGCAATCCGCCGGGTACAATGTTTTTCCCACCGAAAACGAGATTTCGACGGACTGCAAACCGTCACAGTTTGAGGGAAGAGTCGTAGAGGTAAAGGAATGCTGCGAGGGAGCGAGGAGCAAAAGCCCCGACAACTTACCTAAGCTCGGCCAAAGACTTCTATTCAAACTAATGGCGAGGCGTCCATAATTGGCAGCCTGTCCCTTTTGTCTACTCAGAAGGCAGACAAAAGGGTGAGGTGAGGAGGTAGAGTAAAATAATAAATAAAAAGTAGCGCTGAGAAGGAGCGCGAAGAGGAAGCCCAGGCTCCATCAGAGAGTTCAAGTCAACCTAGGGACGGCGGCTTCCCTAATTTGCACTCAGGCTGGGAAGACGCGCAGCTCTCCTCCGGATACCAAGTGTAACAGGCTACACAGGGTAATTCGCCCCCTGTGGGGAGATCCCTCCATTCTCCTCAAGAGAGGACTATTCTAAGCTAAGAGCCAAGACTGTCAGCATAAACTTACACACTTTCATGTCTCACACATACTCTTCCTCCCTCTCTCACAATCTCCCAGGTGGCCACTCACTCTCAGCCATACATTCACTCTCTCAGGCACATACCTACACTCCCAGTCATGCATTCGCTCTCTCACACACAACTTGACTTGTACAAAACCCTTTTACATACAACACTCTCGAGTATGGAAGTTCAATGGGTACACTGCTTTCTGTATTGTTACTAAATTATTTTAGTCGTGTTTTTTTATGTGTCGTGACATAATTAAGCAAAAAGCGAAATATATTATTCTTCCTTTGTATATAGCGCTTATAAGACGCCATTTGGCATATGCGGTGCAAGCCTGGTCTCCATAAAAATAAAATGGCATTGTAACAGTGGACCACGTCCAGCGTCAAGCGGCGAAATTAATTCCTGAACTTTGGAATTGATCCTACGAAGAAAGAGTGAAATACCTCAATTTAATTTCACTGAAATATTGGCATCTGCACGACCAACTAATTATAAAAAATAATAAAAGTGTTTACTAATATAAATTATTTCTCAGTATTTGAGCTAGAAAACCGAGAGAACACTAGAAATAACGGTTTCAAACTAGTAAACTAAAATTTTAACACCATGATTGCACAAAACTTTTCTTATAAAATAACAGAGGGCTAAAATAAAATAGGCCAGAAATGTTGTTAACATCAATAAAAGTATATTGAAGAAACAAATCGATATTACTTTAAATTATAAGCGAGAAATTAAGAGTTGTGAAACTAATTCTTAAGCTATATCTTCTTTTCCTTTTGCCTCTCCTTCACCTATGATTCCATTTATCCTTTCCTTTCTTTCTTAAACTAGCTTCAAATGGACTTTAGGGACTTCTGGTTCTTAATTCTATAAACTAAGAAAAATACTTACATTTCTATACATAATTGACATCCTTATAAGAATATTTAACCCTATTACATTAGTCGTATTACCTTTACAACACCGAATTTTCAGGCATCACTAAAAGATACTGAAGATAAAACATTACCTTAAGTTACATAAATAAATTCAATGGTAAAATACACGATTTGAAAGTTTAAATGAATATTAAAAAATCCAAAGTTTGATCAATTAAGTGAGTCTTGTTTGTTGATGTTTTCTCACAGAATATAAACAAATTGAATTTTTAAACTTTGAAGCTTCAGTCAAAACGATAAACTTTGCAAATTAATTTAAAACCAAACTGATTTGTAAATTTTTCTATCATATAGGTGACCGACATGAACCTTCCATTATTTGAAATGAGATGAGAAATTTTTACTATCATGAAGTCAATCATAACTTTTTTGATTAAATCATCTTACTTGCAAGGAAATGTAACAGATAAAGATGGATAATTAAGTCGAGAACAGAAGCTCAGAAACAAGGGAATTCAAACATTCAAAATAAAGTTCGGTTGAAATCCTTTTTAATACATAACTTACGCAGTATGGATGTCACGAAAAATATTTTGATTTCCTTTATTAAAAAGTGGAACTTATTAGATAAAATAACTCTCTTTTTAGAGTCATTTATGATGTGCATATAGCTGTTTTCAATTATAAAGAGCCAAATGCCAGCATACAAATCTCAAGTTAATATGAATATTTCCATAGATTGTCTAATAACAGCAATATCATCCCACTAACTTAATTATTATAAGCCATTGAGCAATGAACTGAACTTGTCTTCCATAAATCACAAGAACCGTCATTATAAAAAATATGAAAATATATATAATTAGTTAAACTTGTTTCATAATAGTTTTAGGGGGGAATCTTTGTTATCAAATTCTTCATTACGTCCAACTCTAAATTTGCCTTGATATTACCAATTAAAAATATTAAAGATATTAAAATTATTAAGTCTAAATGTGTTTAGTATTAATTTTTTTTTGCATTCATTTAGATGTTATAAGAACATAAAAAAGCAATCTGCAAAAAGCTAATTTTGCCTCTGTCTGACCCGGATTAGAAATTTGGTTTTATTCCGTCGTATTACGAAAATTCATACATTTGTTGATAACTTACAAACTAGTAATGATAAACAATGCTAGGGATATTTTTCCAGGGGTTGAGAATTTAGATAATATTATTTAATTTCTGTTTGAGGCAAATCTAAAATATGCAATGAATATTTAAATGCAAATGTGTTTAGAAGTTTGAATTTAATGGTTGCTCTTTCCGAGTGTAATACTTACTACCTTTTGTATAGATTATTTTGTATAGGAATGTTTCTATTATATACGAATAAAAATTTAGCCGTATTATAGTTGTTTTTGAAGTCACTAATGATGTTTCTGATGAATATCATTATAACTTTTGTTTTGGCGTGATCTGGAAACTATTTCATGAATGTTCAACTTTTAGTGACAATGGCGTTGGCGGAAGGTATGCGCTAATTAAAACAAAAATCAATTGTAACTATTGAGAGTAGTCGTGGATAGTAGATAAATGAAAGACAAAATAAAAAGAAATTCAATGTTAGATTTTAAGTAATTAAGAAAAGGATAATTGCATAGTCGAACGAGCTCCGATATGGCGGAGGGTAGAGTGGATAGAAAACGAAAATTGGAATGAAATGTAAGGAATATTCCTAAAGATCAATGACAGACTACGAAAAATACCCCTTTAACGCTAAATTGTATGAGAGGAGGGGCCTTCAAAACCACGAAAGATAAATAACACAGACCAAGAGCACGATTTTAAGCCGTGTTCTGTAAAGGTACTTAGAAAAACGCCAGCTTTGGCAGCACGTAGAATGGAGAAGTGATAAATAAGAAATTAACGTACTCAATGGATAGAAGTAAAGAAAAATGGAGAGCCTTCCAATTCTAGAAATAATGACTATTTCCTATAAAATAGCTGTAAAAAAACTGACAGACCGAAGGACAAAAAGTAAAATTAATTATCCAAACCCACAAATATTTATGAGAACGGAATTGAAATGAATCGGCCACCAATTCCAAATTCGAGTAAAGAAAATTGACATTCAGTGAAACAAATGAGGCTATCTGCGAAAATAGTCATCCATACAGTCAATAAAGAGTCAACGCGACTGTGTGTGTCGATCGTTCACCAAACGGTGATTCAACAAATTTAAATGAGGCCCCTTCTTTCAGCGTACTACTGTGCCATTCATTAACCCTCAAACCTCTTGCGCGTACCCCTTCGCTTTTGTTCTCAGGTCCCACTCTCACATGCAAACCGGTTCAAATTCTCTTGTAATAAACAAATTAAAAGGGATATCATTTTCAAGATCCGGCGTCAAGGTTCGCTCAACACCATTGATAGGATCCGTTGTAAATAGGGGTCGCAAATTACCGACAATATTTTTATCGAGAAATTCTAGAGAAATTTTTTGATTACCGGTAAATTCCCGGTAAATTTCTAGTTAAATTAACTGTATTATTTCCTATAGGATTTAAGACGTTTCATATGGGATATTTCCTGCTGGGGCGCACCCCTTCGCTTTTGTTCTCAGGTCCCACTCTCACATGCAAACCGGTTCAACTTCTCTTGTAATAAACAAATTAAAAGGGATATCATTTTCAAGATCCGGCGTCAAGGTTCGCTCAACACCATTGATAGGATCCGTTGTAAATAGGGGTCGCAAATTACCGACAATATTTTTATCGAGAAATTCTAGAGAAATTTTTTGATTACCGGTAAATTCCCGGTAAATTTCTAGTTAAATTAACTGTATTATTTCCTATAGGATTTAAGACGTTTCATATGGGATATTTCCTGCTGGGGCGCAGTGTTCATTAAAAAAAGGATGTAGAATAGGCCTAGGCTACCACATCAAGGGTTAGGCCTACTGCTTAATAAATGTACACGTCATGAAATGCAAATAGGACAAAAAACCCTAGTTAAAATTCACGTGGTGTAAATATCTAGGGCCTACACATTAAAAACAATCGAAAATACGTGGCTGTATTAATATTTATTAGTAAATAAATGTAGCAGTATAATGTTGTGAAGTTTACGAATTTCTGCAGCGTTTTAGAAGATAATTATTATTATCAATATATCGTACAATGAGTACGAAATATATTAACAATGATTTACTACGTCAATCCATACATAGCACTCGTATTTTCAGAGAACAACACAGCACACAAAGCACAACTAAACATGGTCCTAATTCGTCTTTTAAACTAAAACGTTTTCTATCATAATTTGCAATTAATTTCTTTCGTAAATACGAAAGCAAATTGTTTATTGAGCGTAAACTTAAATAATCATAATACATTAAATTACCGATAAAACGGTATCGGTAAATACACGGTATTAAATTTAATTTATCGATAAATTACCGGTAATTTTTTATCGGTTGCGACCCCTAGTTGTAAACCCACTTATCCTTGGAAGGAGAATCTCGAGTAGGGGCGATGAAATCGAAGGTTAGTTTTATCAGTATTAAAGCACTATCTAGAAAACACAAATATACAAACGATGCATGTGCTCAAAGCGAATGAATGGTTGTCTCACAACCATAGTCGTCATAGTAACCGATTAAGAGGTTCTCTATGACATGGAATTTGAGGTCTGTCATTGTTACCAATTTATGAATCCTGCTCAATTGGACTGGATAATGCCATTCTTTTTAGTCGACAGTGCCATTCTCTTTCTTGTCAGTACGCACACGCGGTCCACGGCCGGTAGTGGTCCAGCAGAAAGGTTTTCCCCAATTCAAAGGTTAATAAAAAACAAACACATGAATATACAAGAAAAAAAAAAATTCTAATTTCTATGAAGTATATTAAATGCCATTTATTCTGTGTTTCAGTAGGCAACCTACCATGGCCTAGAGTGGAGAGCATCGTGTATTTGTTGTTGAAGCATCTGTTAAGAACGGCGAGTCCGTCATAACGACGCAACGTTCCTTCCGAAGACACTTTGCGCTTCGTCGTCATGATCCCGTCCCGGGTGGAAAAACAATTCGTCGGTGGGTTTCCAACTTTAGACAAACATCATCGGCTTTAAACAAGAAAAGTCCTGGCCGTCCTAGGACCGCTACAGAGCCAGAATATATCGTAGTTGTGACAGGTTCAATACCTGCTGTCAAACGTTCTGCACTTAAGAGATACAATTTTAAAAACCGCTCGAATCACAATGGCATTTAATATAGTTCATAAAAATAAAAGGTTTTTCTTGAATCTTCCTGTGTTTGTTTTTTATTGACCTTTGAAATCGGAGCAACCTTTTCCTACCCCATTACCACAACAATGTGAAAAAGGAATAAGGAAGATCACCAGCACGACCAGGTTCTAAAATATATGGATAAGTTATGTAAGGACTGAGTTTAAAGAGATATGTGGAGTGTGTAGAAGCTATTGATTGCATAAGCCCTGTTACACTCGTTACGATGTTCTAAACAAAAAAAAACATAATAATAATCTTGATGCAGTTAGACACATTACATTCTTGTAAAATATAAATATGTGTTTAAATGTAATTAATATGAATCATTGTAGCCACCTTCGGAAGCGAGCACGGATCCAAGCGAAGTTAATTTAATTAAAATTTAAAGAGACCATTTGGCGGCGTAAATAACGGAAAGCCTAATCTAGGCTATATTGAAAAAAAAAGAAGAAATTAAGAAATAAAAAATCTAAAAAAGGTACAAAGGCAAGACACAAGCTGAAAAAAACAAGAACAAATAAAAGAAAAGACAAAAGCAAAAAAGCAACAAGAAAGAAACCCGCCCCGGTGCGAGGGGAAGGTCCGCCACCCCCCGGTACAGGAACATGTGACCTACAACAAACAGTCAAATAAAGTAGAGGAGGCCAGCCTCTTCCAAACGGTCCTATAGTCAGCGAGTATGTGTGCACGAACCAGACCCGAGTACAAGGGACAAGCGGTAGTGACCCCGCTCGTCACAATCCAGGACAGGTTACGTTGGCGAAGATCACCCAGACTGGGACACTCAACGAGAATGTGCCCAACAGTCTGGATGACAACGCAGTCGTCATCGTAAGGCCCAGGCAGCGCTCCACCAAATGGCGGTGCGTCTTACGAGTGTGTCCAATTCGGAGACGACAGAAAGAAACCTGAAGCCGTTGTGGTATTGAGGGGGTAGGTCCATGAGAAGAGACGCAAAACAATTGCACGCAACTTTAAGTTCCCCTGGGCTGTATCCTATTTCCATTGCCTAGCCGCCCGGAGAGCTTCCCGTATTCCTGCCATGTAATCGGTGTGAGGAAGAGCGAAACGCAGGTCTGTTCGCCCAGGCATCACGCACTTTTTGGTGGCTTCATCGGCGCGCTTATTCCCTGATTTTTCTGCATGTCCAGGAAACTAGCAGAAGATAATCTCCACATCCACCCGGCTTGCCAAAGCCGTGACGTCATGGATATCGCGAATCAGAGGATGCGGATATTCCAATGCCCAGAGAGCTCTCTGGGCGCATTGTGAGTCGCTATAAATCACAATCCGGGCTCCTAACCGGGCACTTTGCGTTATTTCCCCTACCGAGCGGTGTATTGCAACCAGCTTGGCGGTGAGGACAGATTCGGCCTCTGGCAAAGCCCCACTGACCTCAAACTGAGGGGATACGGCGTGTAAACAGACCCCCCACTTGGAATTGGAGCTATCCTATACATTGGGACAGTGCCAGCATGACACGAATTGTGCTCCAAAAAGGCCGGTGAAGAATCATTGGGAGCAGAGGCGTGACGACGAAAAGTCCAAAGTGATATCCTCCAGGGTTGCGTTTGGGAAGAACCAGGGACGTCACTGGCACGATTACTATACCGAGCTCTCGAAGGAGATTTTTAGCCCTAAACCCAAAGGGCTTAGGGTATGACTGGCGTCTCTCGACGGCATACGCACCGTCGAGAACAGCTGCAGATGCAGTGAGAGCTGGTAGGGACTGAGGGAGGCGCCGGATTCGCGTGAACATGCAAATAATGCACTGGAACTGCAAATAGCTCTCAAAGGGGGACGAGCAGAAGGTAGCACTCACCAGGCGAAAGCCAGAGTGGTGAACCGAATCCACCTTCCACAATACACGCTCGGGTGCGATCCATAAAGGTCGCATCCGTAGTTAAGGTTTGAACGAACAAAGGATCGATAAAAAATTAAGGTAGCAGCCCTATCAGCGCCTCATGCGTTGAATGTCACGTAACGAAGAATATCCATGGCTCGGGTAGAAGAGACCCTAAGACTGCGAATATGACCCTCCCGTGTGAGGCGTGGGTCTAATATGAGACCAGCTAAACTAACTGTGCAGGTCCACCACTTCCAGGAGAACCCCATTTAGAAATAAGTCAGTATGGGTTAGAGTGGAGCCGTGGATAGCGGTAGAAGTGTACCACCTTAGTCGTGGCCAAGGAAAACCGAAGCCTGTCCTTTTCCAATAGCAAGAGAAGCGGCTCAATGTGTGATGGAGTCGACGCTTCAGAGTTGGCATCTGGGCCGTGCCAAAATAGATCCAAAGGCCTTCCACGTATACCGTAGCGAGAACATCTTTCGGCAGAACCGAGGTGATGCTGTTGATAATCAGGGCAAAGAGTGTAATACTGAGAACACTTCCTTGCGGGACCCCCTCCTCCTGCTTGATTGGGCCGGAGAGGACTTTCCCAACCCACATGCGCAATCGACGATCTCGCAAAAAAATTCAGATATAAAGATTGTGAGGGGTCCTCTTGCCCCCATCTTGTGGAGACTCTCCATGATAGCGTATCGCCATGCAGGTCCATAGGCCTTCTCTAGATCGAAAAACCGTGGTGTAGTGCTGTCTACGAAAGAAGGCCTCACAGAGGGCATTTTCCAGTCAGAGAAGAGTATCCGACGTGGAGTGGAACTTGCGGAAGCCACATTGTGCATAAGACAGACGGCCTCTGCTATCCAGAAAAAAAGCTAATCGAGCATTTACCAATTTATCCATCAACTTCCACACGCAAGAGGCGAGAGAGATTGGGCGGAAACCAGCTGGGGTATTGTGATCTTCCCTAGTTTGCGAAAACCAAGCACAGTAGCAATTTTCCAGGGCTGTAGGAAGATACCTTCTACCGGGGTCTTGATGAACAAACCTAACAGAATGTCATGCCTCGCTCACTCAGGTGTCGAAGCATGGCGTACGGGTGAGTACTTTTCCCGGAGGCAGAACTCAGAGCGCTGTTGGCCGAGCGTCGCTGAAGGCGCTGACGCCTTGGAGGCCTGAGAGGTTGGACTCGCCATGCAAGTCTTCTCCCCCCTCCGCTTAGAAACCTTAGTCAAGTGGGGTGGCTGAGGAAGTGGGGGTGCTTACCTTGGAGGATTCAGCGTCATTAACCCACCCGGCCTAGAACCAAGTGTGAGCGTGGGAGCCGAAGCTCCTTTGGTGATCCTCCTTCCGGGGGCAGCATGATGAGGAACCCCGGAAGACGGCTCCACAACAACCTTTAGGGCTGTTGCCTAATGGGAGTCTTACCACTCTGTGTCGAGCGAGGAGCAGTTCACCTTACGGGAAACGGCCTTACTCTTGAGAGGAGGGGGAGAGCTATGGTGTGAGGGAATCCCCACGTGGAAGATCTTTAGTAGAAAAGAACTCCCATGTACAGCAGAAGGCTCGGCTAGGCCTAAAGTGGTAAGCCTACCCCCTTCTCCCCCTCCACAAGCGGTAGTCTCGAATCGAGTCCCCCTCGATTCACCTTTATGCGGGCTAAAATAGCTCTGCAAGAAGATTCGAGGCCCTTTAAGAGTAGAGCTGTTTCCCGCTAGCCCCCAACTCTGGGGAGAGCTTCGGACATAAAAAAACGCTCGACTTCCCGGAAGAGACACAGAGTTGAGAAGTCTCGCCCAGAATCCAGAAGATTCCCCATGGTTTCAAGTCAAGTGCTAGCAACAAAGCAAAGTAACAGCTGGACTATTTTGTGTATTTGGAATTAGCCCCAGCCAGGAGGTAATTCCACTAAACGATCGCCCCGAGTGATTTTCCGACTTCTTTCATCAACTCCTGTCGAAGCCCTCCTCATTTCGGGTAGCCGAAATACTCTTTCCTGGACCGGAAGTTCCCCCCCCCCCCACACTTTGCTTTTGGAGAACCGTCATCACTCCAACCTCCCGCTCTGAAGTCCAAGCGGCCTCACCTCACGTGCAGAAGACATCCGTAAGCCAACCCTCCTCTCCCCTTCAATAACCCAATTGAGTTAATCTTCCCCCCTTTGTTTATTGATGTGATTTTTGCCCGTTAATTCTCTGAGGTAATTTTACCCTTCAATTCTCTTATTATTTTTGTGTGAATAAAATTCTATTTTTGTACATGCCTCTTTGAATAACCTTGAGCTTTGCCATTGTCCATAATTTACCTGACATCGTTGCACTCTCTCGCTACTCAGCCCGTCTAAACTCGGTTCGCTTTCAAGTTATTGGTCCCTCCCTCATAGATATAATATGGTATTGATATAATGTAACGTCATACCACGACATATGGCTTTAGTCGAGGCGGCTGGGTATGAATACTTTATGCCGCGAGTTCTACCAGGGTACAACCCTGGGTAGTTTGAACCCACATAAGGGTTCCGAACGGGGCCAGAAACGACTGTGCTCGTAAGCATAGTTAGGTCAGGAGCAGAGGGTGTCTTTATAAAAATTGAGGTATAAGACGTTGTAAGAAGCGCCGGGCGCGCCAGTACCAAGTCCGAAGCTTTGCGTAATAAGAGACGATTCTAGGCTTGAACAGCCAAGATTTCCTTCTAAAGGAGATACGCACCGCATTGCCTTGATAAAACAAGGGTGCAGTTCCCGCAATTGACACACTTGGGCATACACGAATTGGACTTATCGCGTTCGGCCTTGAAACAACAGACTTCTAGTAACCCTGAATTTTCACGGCTACAGCAACGATTCGTATGGCCAAAGCTAGGGTAGTAGTAGCACATCCACACCAGTGGCACGAATACCTTCACCCGGTAGATATATCAACTGGCGTGCACCAACTCATGGAACCTGTCACAGTCGGCCAGTTCTAAGATATGATTTATATATTAGACCAGGAGTTCCCTAGAGTAAACTACTCCTTTCACGAAGTTCAAGGTGGAGTGTGGCGTCACACTCACCGGTGTGCCATCAAATGTCCAAAGGGCACTAATCATGGAAGCCTCGGAAGGATCGGAAAGATTCGCCACAAGATCCCCTCAGATTAAGGTTCTCTTCTGATAGAACATGTTGCGTTTGAAAGAAGAAAGGAATCAGAAGGACGCCACTTGGAAGAAGAAAGGAATCAGAAGGACACCACTTGGAAGAAGAAAAAAATCAGAAGGAGGCGACTTGGAAGAATAAGGGAATCAGAGTTGGCATCTGGGCCGTGCCAAAATAGATCCAAAGGCCTTCCACGTATACCGTAGCGAGAACATCTTTCGGCAGAACCGAGGTGATGCTGTTGATAATCAGGGCAAAGAGTGTAATACTGAGAACACTTCCTTGCGGGACCCCCTCCTCCTGCTTGATTGGGCCGGAGAGGACTTTCCCAACCCACATGCGCAATCGACGATCTCGCAAAAAAATTCAGATATAAAGATTGTGAGGGGTCCTCTTGCCCCCATCTTGTGGAGACTCTCCATGATAGCGTATCGCCATGCAGGTCCATAGGCCTTCTCTAGATCGAAAAACCGTGGTGTAGTGCTGTCTACGAAAGAAGGCCTCACAGAGGGCATTTTCCAGTCAGAGAAGAGTATCCGACGTGGAGTGGAACTTGCGGAAGCCACATTGTGCATAAGACAGACGGCCTCTGCTATCCAGAAAAAAAGCTAATCGAGCATTTACCAATTTATCCATCAACTTCCACACGCAAGAGGCGAGAGAGATTGGGCGGAAACCAGCTGGGGTATTGTGATCTTCCCTAGTTTGCGAAAACCAAGCACAGTAGCAATTTTCCAGGGCTGTAGGAAGATACCTTCTACCGGGGTCTTGATGAACAAACCTAACAGAATGTCATGCCTCGCTCACTCAGGTGTCGAAGCATGGCGTACGGGTGAGTACTTTTCCCGGAGGCAGAACTCAGAGCGCTGTTGGCCGAGCGTCGCTGAAGGCGCTGACGCCTTGGAGGCCTGAGAGGTTGGACTCGCCATGCAAGTCTTCTCCCCCCTCCGCTTAGAAACCTTAGTCAAGTGGGGTGGCTGAGGAAGTGGGGGTGCTTACCTTGGAGGATTCAGCGTCATTAACCCACCCGGCCTAGAACCAAGTGTGAGCGTGGGAGCCGAAGCTCCTTTGGTGATCCTCCTTCCGGGGGCAGCATGATGAGGAACCCCGGAAGACGGCTCCACAACAACCTTTAGGGCTGTTGCCTAATGGGAGTCTTACCACTCTGTGTCGAGCGAGGAGCAGTTCACCTTACGGGAAACGGCCTTACTCTTGAGAGGAGGGGGAGAGCTATGGTGTGAGGGAATCCCCACGTGGAAGATCTTTAGTAGAAAAGAACTCCCATGTACAGCAGAAGGCTCGGCTAGGCCTAAAGTGGTAAGCCTACCCCCTTCTCCCCCTCCACAAGCGGTAGTCTCGAATCGAGTCCCCCTCGATTCACCTTTATGCGGGCTAAAATAGCTCTGCAAGAAGATTCGAGGCCCTTTAAGAGTAGAGCTGTTTCCCGCTAGCCCCCAACTCTGGGGAGAGCTTCGGACATAAAAAAACGCTCGACTTCCCGGAAGAGACACAGAGTTGAGAAGTCTCGCCCAGAATCCAGAAGATTCCCCATGGTTTCAAGTCAAGTGCTAGCAACAAAGCAAAGTAACAGCTGGACTATTTTGTGTATTTGGAATTAGCCCCAGCCAGGAGGTAATTCCACTAAACGATCGCCCCGAGTGATTTTCCGACTTCTTTCATCAACTCCTGTCGAAGCCCTCCTCATTTCGGGTAGCCGAAATACTCTTTCCTGGACCGGAAGTTCCCCCCCCCCACACTTTGCTTTTGGAGAACCGTCATCACTCCAACCTCCCGCTCTGAAGTCCAAGCGGCCTCACCTCACGTGCAGAAGACATCCGTAAGCCAACCCTCCTCTCCCCTTCAATAACCCAATTGAGTTAATCTTCCCCCCTTTGTTTATTGATGTGATTTTTGCCCGTTAATTCTCTGAGGTAATTTTACCCTTCAATTCTCTTATTATTTTTGTGTGAATAAAATTCTATTTTTGTACATGCCTCTTTGAATAACCTTGAGCTTTGCCATTGTCCATAATTTACCTGACATCGTTGCACTCTCTCGCTACTCAGCCCGTCTAAACTCGGTTCGCTTTCAAGTTATTGGTCCCTCCCTCATAGATATAATATGGTATTGATATAATGTAACGTCATACCACGACATATGGCTTTAGTCGAGGCGGCTGGGTATGAATACTTTATGCCGCGAGTTCTACCAGGGTACAACCCTGGGTAGTTTGAACCCACATAAGGGTTCCGAACGGGGCCAGAAACGACTGTGCTCGTAAGCATAGTTAGGTCAGGAGCAGAGGGTGTCTTTATAAAAATTGAGGTATAAGACGTTGTAAGAAGCGCCGGGCGCGCCAGTACCAAGTCCGAAGCTTTGCGTAATAAGAGACGATTCTAGGCTTGAACAGCCAAGATTTCCTTCTAAAGGAGATACGCACCGCATTGCCTTGATAAAACAAGGGTGCAGTTCCCGCAATTGACACACTTGGGCATACACGAATTGGACTTATCGCGTTCGGCCTTGAAACAACAGACTTCTAGTAACCCTGAATTTTCACGGCTACAGCAACGATTCGTATGGCCAAAGCTAGGGTAGTAGTAGCACATCCACACCAGTGGCACGAATACCTTCACCCGGTAGAAATATCAACTGGCGTGCACCAACTCATGGAACCTGTCACAGTCGGCCAGTTCTAAGATATGATTTATATATTAGACCAGGAGTTCCCTAGAGTAAACCACTCCTTTCACGAAGTTCAAGGTGGAGTGTGGCGTCACACTCACCGGTGTGCCATCAAATGTCCAAAGGGCACTAATCATGGAAGCCTCGGAAGGATCGGAAAGATTCGCCACAAGATCCCCTCAGATTAAGGTTCTCTTCTGATAGAACATGTTGCGTTTGAAAGAAGAAAGGAATCAGAAGGACGCCACTTGGAAGAAGAAAGGAATCAGAAGGACGCCACTTGGAAGAAGAAAAAAATCAGAAGGAGGCGACTTGGAAGAATAAGGGAATCAGAAGGACGCGACTTGGAAGAAGATTTTAATCAGAAGGACGCGACTTGGAAGAAGAAAGGAATCAGAAGGACGCGACTTGGAAGAAAAAGGAATCAGAGGGACACGACTTGGAAAAAGAATAGAATTAAAAAAATGCGACTTGAAAAAAGAAAGGAATCAGAAGGACGGGACTTTGAATAAGAATGGAATCAGAAGGACGCGACTTGGAAGAAGAAAGGAATCAGAGGGACGCGACTTGGAAGAAGAATGGAATCAGAAGGGCGCCACTTGGAAGAAGAAAGGAATCAGAAGGACGCGACTTGGAAGAAGAAAGGAATCAGAAGGACGCGACTTAAAAGAAAAAAGGAATCAGAAGGACGCGACTTGGAAGAAGAAAGGAATCAGAAGGACGCGACTTAAAAGAAAAAGGAATCAGAGGGACGCGACTTGGAAGAAGAATAGAATTAAAAGGATGCGACTTGGAAAAAGAAAGGAATCAGAAGGACGGGACTTTGAATAAGAATGGAATCCGAAGGACGCGACTTGGAAGAAGAAAGAAATCAGAAGGACGCGACTTGGAAGAAGAAAGGAATCAGAAGGACGTCACTTGGAAGTAGAAAGGAATCAGAAGGTCGCGACTTGGAAGAAAAAAGAAATCAGTAGGACGCAACATGAAAGAAGAGAGGAATCACAGGGACGTGACTTGGAAGAAGAATGGAATCAGAAGGACGCGACTTGGAAGAAGAAAGGAATCAGAAGGACGCGACTTGGAAGAAGAAAGGAATCAGAAGGACGCGACTTGGAAGAAGAAAGGAATCAGAAGGACGCGACTTGGAAGAAGAATGGAATCAGAAGAGCGCGACTTGGAAGAAGAAAGGAATCAGAAGGACGCGACTTGGAAGGAGAAAGGAATCAGAAGGACGCGACTTGGAAGAAGAAAGGAATCAGAAGGACGCGACTTGGAAGAAGAATGGAATCAGAAGAGCACGACTTGGAAAAAGAAAGGAATCAGAAGGACGCGATTTGGAAGAAGAAAGGAATCAGAAGGACGCGACTTGGAAGAAGAAAGGAATCAGAAGGACGCGACTTGGAAGAAGAACGGAATCAGAAGGACGCGACTTGGAAGAAGAAAGGAATCAGAAGGACCCGAATTTGATTTTTTTTTTTAAGGGGCTATCTGGCGACTGCCCACTTAGGCATAAGTCGCCGTAAACAAACAGCCTAGTTCTAGGCTATTTTAAAAAAATTGAAAAGAAAACAACAATAAAAAATAAATAACAATTAGGAAGCAATAACAATAACAAAAACAACAACTAAACCTAGTTAAACGAAAGGGAAAAGGCCGGCCTCCCCCAAAAAGTCAACAAGTCCACTAGTCAATGTGCACGCACTCGTCCCGAGTACAAAGGACAGGCGGTAGTGACCCCGCCTATCCCGGTACCGGGACAGGTAACGTGCGCGTAGATCACCCAGACTTGGACATTCAACAAGAATGTGCCGAACAGTCTGGGGGACGACGCAGTCGTCGCAAACAGGCACAGGCGAGTGCTCCATCAAATAGCGATGCGTCACACGAGTGTGTCCGATTCCGAGATGACAGAAAGTGATCTGAAATCGTCGCGTCATTGGGGGATAGGTCCATGGGAACAGTCGCGGCGCAATGGAACGCAACTTTAAGTTCTCATCGACCGTCTCCCATCTTTTTTGCCAAGCAGTCCGAAGAGCTGCCCGTATTCCTGCCATGTAGTCGGTTTGAGGCAGAGCGAAACGTCGGTCTGGTCGCAGAGTCCTCGCGGACTCTTTGGCGCCCTCATCGGTGCGCAATTCCTACATGTCCAGGAACCCAGCAGAAGATAATCTCGACATCTGCCTGGCTCGCCAAAACCGTGGCGTCACGGATATCGCGAATCATGGGATGCGGAGATTCCAATGCCCCGAGAGCACTCAGGGCACTTTGTGAGTCGCTATAGATTACAATCCGGTCTCCGAACCGGGCACGTCGCGTAATCTCCCGTACCGAGTGATGTATTGCCACCAGCTCGGCCGTGAATACAGACGCAGCGCCTGGCAGAGCCCCGCTGACTTCAAACAAAGGGGATACAGCGTGGAAGCCGACCCCCTCTTGGGACTTGGAGCGATCCTTATACACTGGCACGGTTCTAGCGTGACACAAGGTGTGCTCCAAAAAGATCGAACGCAATACTCCTAGCGCCGTACAAGCTTTGGGAGCAGAGGCGTGGCGTCAAATAGCCAAATTTGGTACCCTCCAGAGTGGCGTCCTGGGCAGAACCAGGACGCCACCGGCCCGAGAGCTATATCTAGCTCTCGAAGGAGTTTCTTGGCTTTAAACCCAAAGGGCTTAGGGTATGACTGACGTCTCTCGGTGGCATAGGCACCATCTAGATCAGCTGCAGATGCAGTGAGAGCTGTTGGCGACCTAGGGAGGCGCCGGTCTCGTGCGTACAGGCGAGTGATGCACTGCACGCGGCGCAGAGCGAGTGGCATCTCCCCAGCATCGACCAACAGGCTCTCAATGGGGGAAGTGCGGAAGGAACCGGTCGCAAGGCGAAGACCGGTGTAGTGGATCGAATCCACCTTGTAAAATATACGCTCGGCTGCAGATGCATAAAACGCGCATCCGTAGTCGAGCTTCGAACGAACAAAGGATCGATAAAAAGTAGGGCAGTAGCCCTATCAGCGCCCCAAGCGCTGAACCTCACAGAACGGAGAATATCCGTTGCGCAAGACAAGAGACCCTAAGGCTGCGAATATGAGCCTCCCAGGTGAGGCGTCGGTCGAATACAAGACCAAGGAAACGGTGCGACTCAACCACATCCAGGCGCACCCCATTAAGAAACAAATCTGGGTCGGGGTGGAGCCATGGATGGCGGCAGAAGTGCACCACCTTAGTCTTGGCCAAAGAAAACTGAAACCTGTGTGCTTTGGCATAGCGATAGACGGAGTTCAATGCCTTTTGGAGTTGACGCTCCAGAGTTGGCATATTGTCCGCACCAAAAGAGATCAAAAGGTCGTCCGTATAGAGCGTAGCGAGAACATCTTCCGGCAGCACCGAGGTGATGCCTTTGATGCTCAGGGCAAAGAGTGTGACACTGAGGACACTTCCCTGCGGTACCCCCTCTTCCTGCTCCATTGGACCTGAGATGGCTCACTCCACCCGTACGCGGAATCGACGATCTCTCAAAAATTCAGATATAAAGACTGGGAGGCGTCCCCTCGCCCCCATCGTGGGGAGAGTCTCCATGATACCGTATCGCCATGCGGTATCATAGGCCTTCTCCAGATCGAAAAAGACGGCATTTTCCAGTCGGAGCAGAGCATCCGACGTGTAGTGGAACTTGCGGAAGCCGCACTGTGCAGAAAACAGATAACCTCTGCTGTCCAGGGAAAAGGCTAGTCTAACATTTACCAATTTCTCCTTCAACTTGCACACGCAAGAGGTTAGAGAGATTGGGACGCGACTTAGAAGAAGAATGGAATCAGAAGGACGCGACTTGGAAGAAGAAAGGAATCCGAAGGATGCGACTTAAAAGAAGAAAGTAATTAGAAGGACGCAGCTTGGAAGAAGAAAGAAATCAGAAGGACCCAACTTGGAAGAAGAATGGAATCAGAAGGACGCGACTTGGAAGAAGAAAGGAATCAGAGGGACGCGACTTGGAAGAAGAAAGGAATCAGAAGGACGCGACTTGGAAGAAGAATGGAATCAGAAGGACACAACTTAGAAGAAGAAAGGAATCATCAGGATGCGACTTAGAAGAAGAAAGGAATTAGAAGGACGCAGCTTGGAAGAAAAGAGGAATCAGAAGGACGCCACTTGGAAGAAGAAAGGAATCAGAGGGACGCGACTTGGAAGAAGAAATGAATCAGAAGGACGCGACTTGGAAGAAGAAAGGAATCAGAAGGACGCGACTTGGAAGAAGAAAGGAATCAGAGGGACGCAACTTGGAAGAAGAAAGGAATCAGAAGGACGCGACTTGGAAGAAGAAAGGAATCAAAAGGACGCAACTTGGAAGAAGAAAGGAATCAGAAGGACGCGACTTGGAAGAAGAATTGAATCAGAAGGACGCGACTTGGAAGAAGAAAGGAATCAAAAAGACGCAACTTGGAAGAAGAAAGGAATCAGAAGGATGCGACTTGGAAGAAGAAAGGAATCAGATGGACGCGACTTGGATAAAGAATGAAATCAGAAGGACGCGACTTGGAAGAAGAAAGAGAACATAAGGATGCAACTTGGAAGAAGAAAGGAATCAGAAGGACGCGACTTGGAAGAAGAGAGGAATCAAAAGGACGCGACTTGGAAGAAGAAAGGAATAATTAAGACCAAAGTATAATTAAGAAAATCAATTAACCCAACGACGCTCAAAATCTGTGTGAAAGAACCGCCAATGACGACGCGGTGCCGAGTTTAGCGCAGACACTTTTTCTAGCGGTCAATCACAACACTTCTCTATTTTACTGCTTTTTACAGAGACATTCACTTTAGAGTTTCTTGGAATATGTACCAATTTTTTTCATCTACAATACCGTAGTAGTAGTAAGTAGTAGTTCGACAACCTGCCTTTATCCAGGCGGATCCCGACCTGATAATGAAATAGACATAAAGGTCAGTATGACAATCGCTGATGAGACCGAAGGGTCTGGTCTTCATTGGGGAGAGTTGACAGGAAGTAATGTGTTTCAACACCAAACAAGGTTCAGGTATAACCCTTCGTACCCATAGGACAGAGGGACCTGTTTCCCCGCCAGAGGTATGTGGCTAGAGATAGATACCCATCGGCAGGATTCCTTAGAACAGAGAATGTCTGGTGTTGTGATGCGAAGATGGGAGAGGAAGTTGAACGGTTGGCTCTTCCATGGCATGAAGTGTTCTGAAGTTGTATGGCTTATCAGTGGCATGTAAATGGGCAGTCATGTCTTGTTTAAATGTGTGATTCAATTTATTACTAAACAGGGCAAATGTCAATACTTCCTGCGCTAGATGCCATTTGTGGTTTTTCATCTTTTTAAGTCTTCTATCATCAAGCTCTGGGTCACTTTCTGGTACTTTAACATATCCTGGATTAGAGTTAGATCATTCAATGTAGCATCTGTAGCAGACATTGACATCATCCATACAGGAAGTGTAGAATAACGCAAATAAGGTGTGCAGTCTTTCCAACTTTGATACAGTGTCTTTGTCTTACTCAAGTTGAACTACAAATATCAGCAATTTCATAAAAGCACCACCTGCAGTTGCGTACCCTCCCAGCCTCAACGCCCGTAGTTGCGTGCTCTCCATGCCCCAACTCCAACAGTTACGTGGTCTTCAGGCCTCCAAGTCCCTTAATTTCGTGCCATCTTGGCCCCAGTGTAGGTAGGTAGGTCTGCGGCTATGTCTTGCTCACATATTCACTTCCTCTACCACCACTTTCTTTCAAGAGATCTTACAAACATTCCGGCGAAGATGCCTTCGTTGTTTTTCGCTTTATATTAAAATAAATCTAGGAGTTGCTCATCTTCTCTGGTCTCTAGCGCCAATGACTAAGGTTATATAACTGTCCCACATTTTCACTTTTAACTTAATTACTCCAATAAATTCTCGTCAAAATTGTTTTGATGATGGCCAACCAATATCTAAATAAATATTATGTCCGTTACTTTATTAATCAACGCATCCGTCTTGGTGAAAGCTTTAATTACAGCTTCTCTCGCTTGGTCCGTCGAGATCCGTTCTCATTAAGGGGGGCTTTGCGACCCTGCCAAGGATTTTAATTCGACCGCTCCTGCAGAATATTTAAGGCCGGCTTCTCTTACCCGGAATCCTTGCGTCTTGGCTAATGAGCAACGCCTCGTGTTTTAATGAGCATTAATGAAAACATACTTGAGTAAGGACGGTGAAGTTATCATTTTGAAAGATGGCATAAAAATAGAAGCCTATTTATGTTGTTTTCATAAAGTCCATATACGCTTCTTCTCTTATTTAGACGCCAGCCCAAATCGAATTTGAGAAGGCAAAGCCTGAATAACCGAGTAACGCTTGTAAGACAAATGGACTCAGTAAGAAGAGCCATAATGGACTCAGGCCCGAACTGTGTTCTATACATGTGTGAAGATGACAAATATATACAGAGTATTCAAAAAGTCGCGCTACCATTTAAAAACAATAACGTTTATATTTATTCAAGAAAATTTGTTTCTGTATATTACAATATTTAGAAATTTTATTGGTCTAATTATGGCACATGTCACACAAATGTCTTCCATCTTATTAGGAAGATTGTCACGAATTTTTCCATTAGCAGTGTCACTCTTGGTCTAGCCTCTACAGAATGCTACTCTCACTAAACTACCAAGTACCTTATAAGAGGGTCATTTTGAAGCGATTTATTCAAATTTAATTTTCATTCGTTATGTAATTGCTTTGCTAGCACGTTACGATGCTAGCGAGTAACTTGTGAAACCAAAATTGTACTTGACATGTTTGTATGTTTTTGATGTTATGACTAATTTGAGAGAAAAGGTATAAACCCACCTTAACTGAAAAAATTAGGTCCGAAAAACTAGTGAAAAATCTGAGTGAAGCGGATTTTTGCTAGTTCAAATAAACTTAACTTAATTTACTTAACATACCAAAGCTAACAATCTAATCTAACCCAAGCCTCTTGTTTAATTTCTAACATTGAGTTATTCGTCTTAAAGCAAAAATTTAAGATGCAGTAGGGCACATTGGGTAACAGGAATACGACTATACAAACAGGTATGTTCATTAGTAGTTGGAAAAATCGGAAGCAATGGGATATGAAGGCGATAAAAATCTTAAATATTTGAATTAAAAAAACTGTATTGTAAACCACTTGCATAACAAAGACCAGATTTCAATAAAGCACCTCGAATTGAACCCAAAGAATCTATTTTTAATCTTTGTTAGAGAATTAAGTGGTGAGCTCGCAAGGGGCAAGTCGGTACATACCTTTTTTACAACAAATCGGGTAAAGAAAAAATATTGTGAAAGAAAATAAGTAGATAAATTGCGATGTAGTGACCTGTGAGGGCGTAACTCAATTTCTGTACAAAACTGGCGTCTCTCTTTTATGGTAACTGAGCAACATTCCTGATGGCCCACCTTTTTCATGCCTTTGCAACCCCTTGCTCACCCTTTCACACTCGAATAATCTCTTCATAAGTTAATTTCATCCATTCTTCATACATGCCCATACAACCTCAGAACACTTTAAGCCACACCCTTCTTCACAGCATAATATCTTAACCAGTCGTTCCTCTATCCACCGTTCGCTTATCAAGTATTCATTTCGTCCTCTTCCACTGTTCTCACTTAAGATCTTTTTTTTTCCTTCTCACTCGTCTATAACGTAGATAGCACCATGTTACTCCCATTACACTATTAGAGAAGTGTGTGCTGTACCAACTTAATAGCATATGCTAGTTAACATTATAAAGAGGAAGATCAAAGCTACAACATTGCCAAACTTGCTGTAATCGAATATTCTCAGATTCAGATTTATGTAACTAATTCATTAAATTACATCTTAAAAATATTTAAAATAATAATTCACAAAAAATGAATTTCAGGTAAGACTGCATCAAATTGACCTCTTCTTGAAATATGTAGTACTACTATTAACTATTACACTAGCTGCCTTCAATGACAATAGTATGCCACACATTTCTTACGTATTTATACATAGGAATTCTAAAGGTTTCCATTTTTAGTCGCTTGCGAGTCTCGTCGCGGGAGACTCTACATCTCACTATGTCGGTCGGTCGGTCCCCGTTTTGCTTTCTTTTGTTTTTGTAATAACATTTTAACTAATCGGCCGATTCTAACGAGATTCGAAAACATTATGTCGGTTTACATTTTCTTTCGAATGATATAACCTACAAGGTCCTCCTAAGGTTAGTCTTTGAATTATTGAAATTTTGAAGGTCGTAAGGTCATAAATCAGAATAAGTGAGAGCATGCGACTTTTTGGTCAGCAGACCTTGTTTTTGTTACTCACGGTTTTCCTATGCCAGCTCATATCGACTAAATGTCAAATAATTATGAGTGGTATTAAAATACATATAAGATGAGCCGATTATCAACTCGATTAATCCGCCGAAATAGCCGATACCGATTAATCGGCAAAAGGACCGATTTGGCCGATACCGATTATTTGCCGATATATCAGTGCAACCCTACTTAACACTGATAAATATCTTGAGATATCACCTTATTATGTACCACTACATCATGACTAAGAAATTTTATATGGCTGCCCAAATCATTACGGTCCCGCTTCCATGCTTTAGGGTGGGAATCGAGTAGTCGGTATTATAAGCTTCTTTGCGCTGCCTAGAGCGAGGAATATGGAGATAGGTTTCAACTGGAGATATCCGAGATAGATTTGAGGTATCGAGGGCAGGTCAACCCAAACCGCCCTGGGATCGGAGCATTCGCCAGAAAGCTCCCATCCGAAAACGGGTCACCTTCGTCTCGCTACCAGTCAAACTAGCTAGTGCTCTTCTCAGATAGAACCTGTTGTCCTTGGCCAACATGCTACTATCAATGGAGCAGATAAGCAGAAAGCGTTTGAAGCGAGCGAGCTTTAAAACGCCAGGTAATCTCTGAATGAGCCCCCCTCCCCCGGCATATTCCAGGCTCCACTCTGCGCATTTGCGACTTTGGTCTTTGTCTGGGGCTCCCAACCCAGGAGAGCACTGGGGCCGGAGGTGCCAATACCAGCTCGGTCGCTTACCGAAACGGCAACGGACCCATTTGTCCCCGGGGCTCCCGCGGAGGGAGATGAGCCCTGAGTCTTTTCTTGTTTCTTTTCTTTTTAGGAGAAGAAGATGAGGAATGAACCTGTTTCTCTCTTCCGCCGGAGGAAGCCCTTAGGCTGGATGGAGCTGCCTCAGCAAGATCCTTCTCTTAAATGGAGAAGGTCTTGGCTGTCAAAGGGAAACCAGCCGGGGTAGGAGGTCCATCCTTTCCCCTTGAGTTCTAGCGGGCCAGAGTCGTTTGGCCAGCGAATCTGCATCTATTGGGGCCGAGAGGGGGGGGGCAGGTTTGCTGGGCTCATCTATCCAGAGAATACAGACCTGCGGGACGTTAGAAGGTACAGACCGAAGGTATTGTGCATAAATTTGTAATTAATGAGCATGGTGACCATATTGTTACAACGGGATTGAAACGCTAATCACCCCGCGGAGTAATCCTCTCTGTGAAGGATGAATACGGAGACGGGAAAGCTAGCTGCCGCCATTATAGACCTCTCCTCTCGCCCAGTGGCCATGCAGCCCATCATCATGGTGGCTCCACCTTAGGCTGGGAGTAAAACTAATCATCCATGAAAAGAGAGGGAAAGGGTATTCGAGGAAGGTGAGGTTGGGGTGAGGCAGGTTGTCCCACAGCCCAAAACCGGAGCTCAAGGAAAAGAAGGCCCTTCGATCGTTATATTGGATGATGGCTTATAAATTTATTCCATGTTTTCTAAAAAAGGGCAAATCTATCCCCTGCAAGTGTTGCGATCTTGTTGACTTGTAATCAAATCTTAAGAAATCTCATAATTTTACAGAAGCGATTACGAGACATGGTTTGTCGGCAAAATGGAAGGTCCCAGTGTTCAGAGGGTAGAGAGTGAAGATCGATATTTCGTGAGCTGCTCACTCTGCGTGCATATAAAATTGCAATAAAGGCATGTAGTTCAGAAGGTGAGAGGGACCATGTTTTGTTCTGAAGTACTCGTTAAGCTTCCGCTTCGTTACATTTCTTATGTAAAGGAGCATATAATGAACAATAAAGAGCTACCGAGCCGATGTAATACTATCAGTATCGATGTTCCTCCTGGCATGTGGCGTTGGGGGTGGTATTTATTTTAGTACATTATGGTGATGACGCCTACCTTTTTGTAACATTATCGGAGCTGGCACATACCCACAAGGTCCCGTCACGAGCTATTTGTTGATTATTTTCTGATTCTAAGTCACCTGTATAAGTACGTACTCGTTTTATCGTTGCAACACCTTGAATACTCCCTTTCTATTTTACAACATTCGTACTGCTTTCTGAAAGTATACACATGGGTATATATTATTCGAGTGCATATGTAAAATACATAGATGCAAATGTATAAATATTATTTCCTATAACAAATTAATTTATATATATATATATATATATATATATATATATATATATATATATATATATATATATATATATATATATATATATATAAAGAGTGTTCCAATAACTTGGACCTATTTTAAATGTGAGTTAAGTTTAAGCGTCTAATGATTTTTTTCTTTTTCTTTCAGATTTAACAACTTCAGTCTTTGGCAACTTCAACCATGGAAAGATTAACAATCGAACAACGCGTTGAAGTTATCGAAGCCTATTACGAAAATGGACGTTAAAACAGAAATGCATTTCGGGCACTTCGCGATTTTTTTGGTCAACATAATCGACCAACCGAGAGTGCAATTGAGAAAAGTGTTCGTAAATTCAAACAAACGGGGTTGGTGGCAAATATGAAAACGCCATTGCAGGCTCGTTTAGGTAGTTCAGCTGAAAACATTGCTGCAGTGCGCGAGAATGTGGCCTAAGATCCAGGAACCTCTATTCGTCATCGCGCGCAGGAATTGAACCTCTCCACAACAACGTTACATCAAATTTTGACAAAAGATTTGTCTCTACACGCTTACAAAATTCAATTGACACAAGAGCTGAAGACTACTGACCATTTGAAGCGCCGTACATTCGTCAAATGGGTGCACGAGCAAAGACTAGCCGATGATTATTTTTCGCAAAAAATCATCTTTAGTGATGAAGCCCATTTTCATCTTGGTGGATTCATTAATAAGCAGAATTGTCGCATTTGGGCTGATGAAATTCCCAGGAAGATTGTTGAAAAACCACTGCATCCACAAAAGGTCACCGTTTGGTGTGCATTTTTTGCTAGTGAAATCATTGGGCCGTATTTCTTCGAAAATGATGCCGAGAATTCTGTTACGGTGACAGGCGAGCGATACCGTGCCATGATAACCAACTTTTTATGGCCTGAATTAAATTCTATGGATGTCGAAGATTTGTGGTTTCAACAGAACGGCGCCACATGCCACACAGCCAATGCAACAATGGCTTTATTGAATCAAAAGTTTCGAGCTCGCATCATCTCTCAAAACAGCGAGGTCAATTGACCACCACGATCGAGGAGCAACTATGCAGAGACGTCATCAAAAATTTTGACTAGCGAGTGGAGGTGGGCTGCACAAGCCTTGGCAGACATTTAAGCGATTTTATTTTTCACACATAATTGCCATGACTCAAAAAACATGAACCAATAGTGAAATCAATAAATTTTCACCAATAGCACTGTTTTATTTACTGCTAACTTCAATCTGTCTTAATGGAACACCCTTTATAAATATATCTATCTATATATATATATATATATATATATATATATATATATATATATATATATATATATATATATATATATATATATATATATATATATATATATCTAAAGGGTCTTTAAACAAGGACGCTCGAGCTTCGTCAGGCGATAGTGGCTATGTTGTTAAAGCGACAATAGGCAACCTTACTGTGAACTGTTCAGTAGTACTAGGTAAATCACGATGGAAGGTTATAGCGTTGAACAGCGTGTGTAAATCATGAAATGTTATTATCAAAATCATTGTCCCGTTTGACAATCGTTCCGCGCATTACGTGATTTTTATCCTCGCGACAGCAACGAGGGCCATTTTTGGATTAATAGATTTGTGAACAAGCAAAATTGTCGGATTTGGGACGAAAACAATCCACATGAGATACACCAACACCAATTGCATCCTAACAAAGTCACTGTTTGGTGCGGATTTTCGTCTACCGGAATCATGGTCCGTATTTTTTGGAGAACGAAGATGGGATTGCCATAACCGTCAACTGCGAGACCTACAGATCAATGATAAGCGACTTATTGTGGCCTCGACTGGATTATATGCCTGATATGGATAGTGACAACATGTGTTTCCAACAGGACGGAGCTACGTGCCACACTGCGCACGCCAGGATAGACATTTTACACAAGCGATTTCAGGGCAGTGTCATCTCGCGCGGTGGCGACGTCAACTGGCCACCGAGATCATGCGATTTAACGCCATTAGATTAGTTTCTTTGGGACTACCTTAAATTGCAGGTCTATGCGAATAATCCGCAAACCATTGATGTCCTCAAAGTCAACATAACGAACACCATCCAGCAAATTGAGCCAGATTTATGCGAGTCATCGAAAATTCGGCCTCCCGAATGCGTTCCACCAAGCAAAGCCGCGGCGGACATTTGAACGACGTCATATTCCACACTTAATGCCATAAAATGTACTTTCAAATTTAAAATAAATTGAGAGCATATATTGCACACAACTTTTTTTATTTGCATTTATAAAATCGAGCGATCTTATTGAAAGACCCTTTATATATCTATATCTATATATAGATATATCCCATGCTATAATTGCAAATTAACATACATCGGAGAGTCAAGCCACTTTGATAAGAGGTTGAAAAAACATTTAGCTGATATGAGAAGGTGTAAGAACTCTTCAAGTCTCTTTACGCACATGTAAAAGCACGACTATAGAATTGATTTTACCAATGCAAAACCATTTATAAATCAAAAAATTATATTGAGATGAGAATTGCGGAATCCATTATCATCGACAAAGTTGATAATTTCAATTTATCTGAATGGCAATACAAATTTAACAAACATATAACGAATAGAGTGCCCAATCTTATTTATAAGCCCCCGGACGCAATGCGTCTCGAGGATTAGCAACTCTCCAGATTGTTTCCTGCTATATTTAATTTTGTTTAGCTTGTCATTCCCGCCAGATTCACTCGTTATTTTTTTCCAGATTGTTTCCTGCTGTTTCATTTTGTTTAGGATGTGTCTTACCTTATAAATATATACTATGCTCCTTGCCTAGTTTCTTCATTATTAGTTGAAAATGTCATTTTGCCGAAACTAGTCACCATAGTTATAAATAAAATATTGATTCAAATATTGTGGGCAAAATTTCAAAGAATATTACGTTCAATTTTCATGGAGATCAAATGACTCTTCTTTAGACAATGTAGATTTTGCAATTAGATTCTCTGGTTTGAAAATTGAACATAATATTCTTTGAAATTTGCCCCTGACAGTTTGTAAGTTTCATTTTATAGAACAACGGATCAAAAACTTATGAGGAAGGTAATGTGTATATATAGAAAGGATGCGTCCAGGAAAAAATTATCTCAGAGAATTGAACTTTTTTTTTTTAGGAGCCTATCTGGCGACCTCCTACTTGGGTATAAGTCGCCCTACTCACGACAGCCTGGTACTAGGCTACATTAAAATAGAGAGCGACTTGGGCACATCTTCGAGCGCAAAAGTTCACCATTTTGTTAAAATAATCGTGGTTGATTTTAGTCTAGTCCTTTCTTAAGCTCGACGGAGGACAGTTCATCAAGCCAATATTTTCAGGATTTAAGAAATGCTTTACCGTCTTTGCCGTGTGTCACGGAGAATCGTCCTGCATGAAAACCTGCCCACATTCTCCCAATGTTTGGAGAGAGCAGATCACATACGAATATTCATGAAGCAGATTATCGTATACCATAGTCTTTACTCTGCCACGTAAATGAAAGACGGGCAAACACCAGCAGTTAAAAATATGTCACATACCATTACGCTGCCCCCTACATATTTCAGTACTTTTTTCAAATCTAGTTTCAACCTTTTACCTGTACGAAGCCTTTTATTATACTTACCATCCGATTCGAACAAATTAAAGTTTCTTTTGTTGCCGAAAAACACTTTCCTACATTAGTTTTCATCACTTTAACGGACATGCTCAGTAGCGAAGGCCAACCTAGCCGCTTTATTCTTTCTACTTATATGACAGATTTCTTAGCAGGAGGGCGTGTTATAAGTCCCACCCTTTTCAAACTATGTGAGGCAATTTGATTACACACATTCAGGTTCATGTTTTCTGCAACTTGAGGCAAAATACCGACTGTTGTCTCAAGTCGCTCTTTCATCGACATTCGTTTCATCTGGCGATCTTTCTAGTGATTGGTATTTCAAGAGCGACTCCCTTTTTTGTCATGTCGCAGGACTCAAAATCCTTATGGAGCTTTATTATGCGTGAAATCGCTTTTTTTGACCGATTATAATTCCTCGAAATGTTAGACAGTCTCATCCCCTTACTCTTCCCCTGGACACCCTACTTTATAAACGATTTCTTGACCTTAAAACGTCTCGTCGCACTGAGTTATGAGTAATCCCATCCATAGCATTCTACAATACACGTGGGGCGGTGATGCCATAACTATATTATGAATTTATACGTGTAAAACTGGAAGTTTGGTTAACTTTGCTTAGTTTAGGAGCTGTCCTTAAATTCAGATTACTTTCCTTATAACTTTCTAGCCGCTGTTCTATTGACTGAAACTAGAAGATTATCAGAGGCAAATTCAAAAGAATATTTTTGGCAATTTACGTGGAATTTAAGCGAGTAATTTTAGATTTAAGTATTTCGTTCTCTAGTTTTGGACGTTTTAGTATATAAGGTATCACTTCTAACCATGAAACCTTGCTGATTGCTTTATACAAGAGCAAATAGCGAGTTCAACATCACTTAGTTTCATTATTATTATCACTTAAAACTAGAATACAAGGAAGTGAATATTTTCAGAAAATACATTAGTTGGAGCGCTCGAGCCCGGTAAGGCATGCAAGTTTTCGCAGTCTGCCTATACTCCGCAGTTAAGAGCCTCCCCCCCAATGGAGGGACCCAACAGCGAGAGATGGGCAAAAAAGCCATATAAGAGCACCCAATACATCACTTCCGATTTCAACAAGCACATAATTCAAAATGACATTCTCATCGCTGTTCAAGTTGCCTAAAAAAACTCCTAAAATCTCCAATTAATCTCTCAATGACCTATAAATGACACTGTGTCGGACCGGGCTAATGCGCAATGATGATTCATTAATCACCTGATTAAAGCTACAGAACAAACAAGACGAGACAAATCCAAATAACTCTCCCGTTCTTTGCGTTGCATCTCACAAGAAGCAAAGTCAAGAGACGAGAGATGCAAACACCAATTCCCTGAAAGGAATTCACCCTGACCGACGACAAATGACAGAAGGTAAGAGGCGTTTAAAGCTATAATACGACAACTTAATGTCAACAAGAGTGAGTAGGAAGCCGGGGAGATGGGGGGAGTACAGAAGAGTGAAGTTTTGGAGATGGAAGTCGGCTAAAGATAAAATACGAGCTGGTTTTACTGGGGGCATAACGAAAGCTAAGAGAGAGCGAAGAGTCCTTTTGGTTAAAAGTATTAAAATAACTCCGAAATAGATGTAGTTCCGCGTCGCCGCGAAGCAATTTAGAGGAGGCATTAAAAGGTTCTTTTATCGGGAATTATCGAAAAGAGTAGAGCTAAATGGTCAATTCGGAGTGCCATTGTCACCATCCTGGCAAAAATGTGGACTGAGCGGGGTCATTGAATCCGCAGAAGTGAAAAAGGGGCACGAGGACTTTTAGTTTGGCATTAATATTAATGCAGAAACCAAAGAAAACATCTCAATTGAAAAGGTAAACGGATCGGAAGAAGCTGAATCCATCTTATAGACCAATGCAAGGCTAGAATAAAAAAAACAAAAACGAAAGATCCCCCCTTCCCCCCCAAAAATAACCAAAAACAGCAAACAAAACCAGAGGCAAAAAAGCAAAAAGAAGAAGAGGGCACGTTGCGTAATGGGAGGGAGGCCCATTACGCAAAGTAACATCAAAGATAGTAAAATAAAATAGGGGCCAGCCCCTCTAAGTAGTCCAATAGTTCACAATTATGTGGGCACGAACCCATACCGGGTATAAGGGGTAAAAGGTAGCAATCATTCTGGTCTCGGTATCATGATAGGTAACGCTCGAAGGTCACCCAGACGGACATTCAACAAGAATGTGCCGAACAGTCTGGGGGACAACGCATTCGTCGCAGTAAAATGCAGGGGAGCGCTCCATCAAATGGGGGTGCGTCCCACGATTGAGCCCAATTCGAATACAATAGAAAGCGACCTGAAGCCGTCGCGGCAATAGGGGTAGTTCCGTGCGAACAGTCGCGTCACAATGGCGCGCAATTTTATGTTCCCCCTCGGCCGTCTCCCATCTTCTTATCCATGAAGCCCCGAGGGCTGTCCTGATTCCTGCCATGGAGTCTGCGTGAGGAAGAGCCAAGTGCTGGTCTGGTCGCCCACTACTCGTGGGCACTTTCGTGCTCTCATCATCGCCCTCATTCCCCGCAAGTCCCACTTACCCAGCGGAAGATAATTTCGCCATCCGCCCGGTTTTCGGAAACCATGGCAGCACGGATACTGTATATCAGTGTATGTGGAGATTCACAGGCCCCGTGAGCACTCAGGACGACTTTGGAATCGGGCACGACATGTAATATCCAGTACCGAGCAGTGTATTGTAACCTGCACAGACGTGAAGGCAGAAGCAGCACCTGGGAGAGCCGCGCTGAATTCAAAAGGAGGGTACATGGGGTGAAAACCGACCATCTCCTGGGACTTGAAAGCATCTGTATATACTGGCACAGTTTCAGCGTGACACGAAGTGTGCTATACATAACACGAACGAAATACTCCCCGTGGTGTAGAAGCTTTAGGAGCAGAGGCGTGACGACAAAAAGTCAGAGGTGTTACCCTTCAGGGTGGCGTACTAGGAAGAACCAAGGGCGCCACGGGCCCGAGGGCTATACCGAACTCTCAAAGAAGTTTCCTAGCCCTAAACCCAAATTGCTTAGTGTATGACTGGCGACTCTAAGCGTCATAGGCACCATCCAGATAAGCTGCAGCTGAAGTGAGAGCTGTTCGCGACTTAGGGAGGTGCTGGGTTCGTGCGTACAGGCGAATAATGCTCTGGGAACTGCGCAGAGCGAGTGGCATCTCTCCGTCCTTTCCCCAGCATCAAAGACTAGGCTCTCAATGGAGGACACATGGAAGGCAGTAGTCTCCAGGCGAAGTCTAGTGTGGTGGATCGAGTCCACCTTCCGCAATACACGGTTGTCTGCGGATGCATAAAATTCGCATCTGTAGTCGAGCTTTGAACGAACAAAGGATCGATACAAAAGTAAGGGAGTATTTCTATCAGAGCCCCAGGCGCTAAACGTCACGAAGCAGGGAATATCCATGGCATGGGTACAAGAGACCCTAAGGCTGCGAGTATATGCCTCTTAGGCGAGGCGTCGGTCAAATACAAGACCGAGGAAACGGTGCGATCTACCATTTCCAGGGGAACTTTATTTAAAAACAAGTCTGGGTTGGGGTAGAGCCGTAGATAGCGGCAGAAGTGCAATACCTTAGTCAAAGTCATGGCAAAGGAAAACGTAAGCCTGTGAGCTTCGGCACATGAGAGAAGCGGTTCAGTGCCTGCTGGAGTCGACGCTCCAGAGTTGGCATCTGAGTTGCACCAAAAGAGATCGAAAGGTCCTCCACGTAGAGCGTAGAGAGAACATCTTCCAGCAGCACCAAGGTGATTCCGTTGAAGCTTAGAAGAAAGAGTGTGACACTGAGGACACTTCCCTGCGGGACCCCCTGTTCCTGCTCAATTGGGTGAGATAGGGCTACCCACCACCCGTACACGTAATCGACGATCTCGCATAAATCCAGATATGAAGATTGAGATGCGTGCCTTCACCCCGGTCGTTTGGAGATTCTCCATGATACCGTATGGCCATTCGGCATCATAGGCCTTCTCGGATCGATAAACACCGTGGCCTATTGCCTCCACTGTCCATAAAACGGCTAATCTAACATTTATCTTTTCTCCATCAAATTGCACAAGAAAGGGGTTAGAAAGATTGGGCGGAAAGCGGCAGGGGTAGAGTGATCTCTCCCCGGTTTGCAAAAAGTGAGCACAGTAGCGATTCGTCAGTAGTCTAGGAGAATACCCTCTACCCAGATCATGTTGAACAAATCTCACAGAGACACCATGCCTCGCTCACCTATGTGTGGAAGCATGGTGTACGGGACATCTTCCGGACCAGGGGCTGTTTCCGCGCACAAGGGGAGAGCGGAACGCAACTCACTCAAAATAAACCTGTCGTTGAAGGGTTCTCCACCTCTAGATGTGAAGTCCAGTTGGCAGCCTTCCGCGACATCAAGGCACGCATTGAATGCTGGTGGAGTATCATCCTGGTTAGAGAATGCGGATAAAGCGGTCGCGAAGGATTCCATCACGGACGCGGATTCTAAGATTGCGGTCCCAGTCTCCTAGAGAACGGGAGGTTGTTCCTGCGAGAACTTGCGCCAAATCCTTTTGATTCACCTCTTTTCCTCTGCTAGAGGGGTATTCCTGTTAAGTGAAGACACGTATGCCCTACACGAAGAGCGTCAGGCATGTATCGAAAAAGATCTGGACCTTGCCCTAGCTCGATGAAATTTACCGACAGTGAAATCGTTTTGGCGACGCTTCTGTTTGAGGGCCGCCTTACTCTCGGCTGACCACCATGGGATTGGTCGGCGTGCAAACCAGCCAGAAAGACGTTCTAGGAATAGTAGTTATGCCCACGGCGATAAGGTTGCCGGAGAAGGACTCAACTGCCTCATCTACCGACCTAAACTCCTCGACTGAGACAGAGAAATCTGTCTCAGTTCTGAAATGCAGACCACCGTGCCAAGTACCACCGGTTCAGGCTCTCAGGTGGATGTGGCCCAGAAAAGTTATCACTCCCATGGAGGTCATCGACTACTCCCTTACCTAAAATCAGGCTGTTTACCCGGAGGGCACAGAGATAGAACAAGACAGGAAAATGAATCAGTTCTCGGTCAGTGAATCGTAAACTTATCCACATTTAATACAGCTATCTCCAGCTCGTCGATCAGATCGGCCAGGACCTGACCCCTGAAATAATCTAGTAGTCTTCCCAAAGGGGGTGTCTACCGTTTAGATCCCTGAGCAAGTAAAAGGGCGTCGACAACTGTGCCATGACGCAGCGGAAGTCTCTCGCGTCGATGTGGGCTGACGGTGGAATGTACGTAGAAATAATAATATACCTCATATCCAGGTGCACCTGGCCCCATCCCTTGGTGGTGGGGTTGTAAAACCCATATACCCCAGGAGGTTGAGAGGGGGGCACTCGCCCAGCATGGTCTCCTGTAAACGGATAGCTAAGAGAAAAGGGGTTGAGACGAGCCTCCACATCTCCTCCCATTTTCCCCGGAGTCCGCGGACAATACATTTAAGGAATATGCCCTCCATGGCGAGCTCGGAGGAGAGGCGGGTGCTCTCTTCGAAGAGAAGACCCTCATGGGAATGGCCGTACGCTTCCTGGAGTCAGAACTATGGGCGCTGTTGGCCGGGTAATGCGCTGAATGCGCTATGACCTTCGAAGACTTACCGGGGCCATGAGAGTCTTTTCTTCCCTCCGCCTTGAAACCTTAGACAAGCATGGCGGCTTTGGAGGCTGGGGTCCCTTTGGAGGATAAACCGCCTTCGAGGCACCCAGTCTAGCAATCGGTGTAGGCGTATGAGGCGAAGCTCTTTTAATGTTGTCTTCCTTTCGGGAGGTAGCTTTAGAAACGCCGGAAGATGGTCTCAAAGCATCTGGGGTGTTGCTCCCTATGAGTCTAATGACTCGGAGGGTCGCGGCCGTTTTGCCGTACAGGAAACGCTCACACTGTTGCAAGGAAGGTCAGCCCTGGTTTTAGCCTCGGCTGGGTTTGAACCCCCTATGACGCCAGGTATACCAGGGAAACGCCCTGTGTAGTTATAACTCTCATAATGGTTCTGAATTGGCGCGGAAACGACCATGCTCGTAGACTTGGAAGGGCCAGGAGCAAAGGGTCTCTTTCTTAACATTGAGGCATAAAACGTCCCAGGCAGCGCCTGGCGCGCCAGGACTAAATCCTTAACCTCGCGAAATGAGAGCGATCCGGTGCGTGAATGGCCATGATTTCCTTCTCAAGGAGATACGCACCTAATTGCTTCTAAGAAACGGGGTGCGGCATTCCGAAATTGACACACATGGCCACACACTATTTGGACTTATCATGTGCGGCCTTCGAGCAACTTAGACAGAATTCGGGTAACCACCACTTTGCGTGTCTACAGGAGTGATTCGTTTAGCCGAAGCGGTGGCAGTAGTAACACGTCCGCGGCAGTAACACGAATACCAACCGGCACGCACCGACTCAGGGAGTTTGTCACAGTCGAACGTGACGAAGAGCGTAGGGGTGGTTCTCGAAGCCCCTACCTGTTTCCTCGACCTTGACTGCTCCATGGTCGGCCAGCTCTAAGGTGATGTCATCTATGGAGTATTCCAAGAATTCCCTCACATAAACTCCTCCTTGTACGAAGTTCATGGTAAAGTGAGGCTTCACACGCACTTGCGTGCCTATTAAGTGTCCGAATGGCACTAATCATGGCTGCCTTAGAGGATTTCGACGCATTCGCCAGCACACTACCGTCCGAGAAACGGTTCACCTTCGACTCTCTACCAATCACGCTAGCTGAAGTTCTCCTCTGATGAATCATGTTGCTCTTAGCCAACATGCTGCTATCCTTCAAGCGAATCACAACAAAGCGTTTGATTCCAGCGGGCTCGAAAACGCCGAATAACCACTAAATGAGGGGCCCCGACGTAATCGAGGCTCCACTCTGCGCATTTTGGTCTTACTCCCGGACTCCCCACCTGGGGGAGAACCGAAGCCGGACGTGCCGATCCTGACTTGGTCGAAAAGCGAAACGGCAGCGACTCTGTTGGTCCCCATGGTTCCCTCAGAGGGAGATGAGCCGCGAATCTCTTTGCTTTTTCTAATATTTTTTTTAGAATTAGAGAGCGAGGAATAAAACCGCTTCTCACTTCGGCTAGCCAAAGCCCCTTGGCGAGATGGGCCGTCGTCAGCAAGATCCTTCTCTGAAATGAAGAAGGTCTTGGCTTTCACAGTGGCACCAGCCATGGGGGATATCCTTCTTCTTCTTCTGGATCCTCGAGGGCCCGAGCCGTCTGAGGAGAAGCTTGCACAGGGTCGAACTCGGGCTCTGTGCTCGCCACCAAGCCCAGGTTCGACCCCATGGAAGGTCTTACCATCTTGGGCTGAATTACCTCAGGGACCAAGTCCATCTCAAGGGGACGCCTCCATGTGCCCCCCCCCCCCCCCAGACATCTTTTTTACCTCCTAATGCCAGCTAACCGGCATCCGCCGAGGAAGAGAGGTGGCCAGGTACACTGACCCCCTGCCAACTAGTCGCACAAGCCTGCAGGACATTAAGGGACACGGGACGACTGGCCCTGCCATCCTTTGCTTCCCTAATGGGTTGGCCCTATCGAGTCATCCCCACCATGAGCAGTCAATTATGGGCCGCCAGCATGCTTTCTTGGCAGTCCCTTTGGAAAGCGAAGGGGCGGACTACCGCTGGAAAAAGTGAGCCACTCAAGGGCAACTCCACAGAAAGGGGGGAGGGGGAGTCCCATACACCCCTATGCATACGAGAGGAGTAAACCTCTTCTCCGCTCGCACAGGTTTGGAGCGCCCCCTGTGAAAGCACAGGGAAGGGAAGGACCTCCATGTTTTCGGTGGAGCTGCCCGAGTGCGGCTCCGACGATGTTACCGGGGAAGTGGCTAGTTTTTATTTTAATTTTCTTATAATCGGGCAGGGGGACCCCATAGTTTTTTTAAGGGACGCAAACGCTGACCACCCCACGCAGTAGCCCGCTCTTCGAGGGGTGAATACGGGGCCGGCAGAACCAGCTGTAGCCATTTGAGGCCACTCCTTCCCCATAGTGACCTGGCAGGACATCATTATGGCGACTCCACCATAGGCACGGCGTAAAAATTGATAGAGAGTGAAAGGAAAAAGCAAGGTGTGGGTGGGAATGAAGCAGGTATTTAAAACATACCCATCCAAACCGGAGCTCAGGGGCGAGGGAGCGTTGTCCCTTCCCCCTCAGCCCCGATCTGGGTTGATTGGGTGAAAGTAAGCTTTTCGGCGTCTACCCTGTGAAATTAGATGCTGACCAGCGAAAGTTGTGGGAGAGGTTGTATGGAAAGTGAGGAAGCAGGGTAAGAAGACAGGGTGTCAGAAAGAGGAGAAGTGGCCTAGCCGGGGCCAGGCGGGGCGCTGAGTCCAGTCAGCATGGTGGCCACAAAATAACATCACTATTCCCCTTACGGGGTATTAAATAACAAAATAATAAGGGGGTATTTACTTAGGTCTTATTTACTCATCGCTGACAAAGATTCTATACAGGTTGTTCATAAGTAGGTATACATTCATTTTGTTTTTTATTCATTTTTCTTTTATTTTACAGAAATACATAAATATGTTGGATACCTACTTTTGGGTCACTCTTTGTCTCCAAAATTGATGCTCTCGTATCCTCATTTAGCTGCATTAACGATGCTGCAGAATGAGTTTGTAGATGTTAATGATTTTTTTAGCAGATATCTCAGAAGTTATGTAGTATTTAGTTTGAAAGAAACAAATTTTTACTTGTGTAAAGGTTCATATTATATATGTAGTCAAAAATGCAAAACAGAATATATATATATATATATATATATATATATATATATATATATATATATATATATATATATATATATATATATAGAGAGAGAGAGAGAGAGAGAGAGAGAGAGAGAGAGAGAGAGAGAGAGAGAGAGAGGAATAGGTCAGTATCCAGACAATACGTCTATATATACATATATGTATCTATTTGTTGGGAGGAAAGAGATAAAAGCCACGAGAATATGTATATATACAGTTACATACACATATATCCTCCAATGTGCGTACGCATCCTTCGCTACATACAGGTACGTTTACTTGGTAAAAATAATCCGTCGATTACGAGCTATAAGAGTGCGATTTTACTACAGGGGCCGATAGCTTTTAATGAATTTACCAAGTTTCAGTTCAAGGATATATTTAAAGAGTGAAAACAAAAAATATAATTTTAATAAGTCACTAGTTAACATATATATATATATATATATATATATATATATATATATATATATATATATATATATATATATATATATATATATATATATATATATATATATATATATATATATATATATATATATACGGGAAATATATGAAATGTAAATAAGGATAATACTGACAGAATATAGAAAATTGCCAATCGGGTAAAGTTAATTACTTGTTAATTAGCTTTTAAATGGGATACTATAAATCATTTATACAGAAAGAATATTTAAAAGTGGGAAAGTGGGTCGATTAACGGGAAATAAAAGCAAGGGTCGTTTTACATTAAATAGGTCACCTCCAGGAAGGGAACTCCTTTAGCGAATCAGCGTTGGGAAATGGAGACGTAAAATGGTCGTGATTCTCGGTCGAATATTCTGATGGTAACGATGATGGAAGGAGGGGGCAGGGGGGCAGAAGACGAGTTTACGAACTTCCTTCAAGACGGACGATGACACCTCTGCTCTAGATAAGTGCAACATTCAAAGATCTAGACTCTGACGCGGCTCGGCGCGAAATCTTACACGGGAAACTGGAGATCCTTGAGTGCAATGGGGAAGGAAGGGGGTCCAGATGAGACGAGTGGAATCCCGGCCAATCCTTCGGGAACGAAACGACTCGAAGCTTGCTCTGAACAGAGTAAGCCTTCACAAAAGAGGTGGATCTGCCTGGTGAGATTCAATCTCGATGGAATAAGCAAATACCAGGGACTTAGAGGAAACAGACTCACGATCTGAACCGAAGGCGACGAGATCTCAAACTTAATCTGCCAATCTTTGATAAACCTAGGGTATTTATATGTCGTCCGACATCGGTCTTAATCGTTTCCAACGATGTGGGTGGGAACCTTTCGCTATCCTTTTCCCGATTACGGAGATTAGCATTTATCGGCGAGGTGAAAGCTTTTAGCGTTCATCTTAACTGATATTCATATTCTTTCTTCTTTTATTTTTCTCCTTGGATACAGAGCTTTTTTCCCATCGCGTGCGTGGAGTTATAGTTAAAAAACATAGGAAGGGAAGGAATTCAAGAAACAAAAGAAGGGGATATTCTTCTTGGCTCCCCTTTTTCTCTTACATTATATATATATATATATATATATATATATATATATATATATATATAAACAACCATTTTTTAATATGTTTAATTATAATCCTTCAATTATCCGTCATACTGAATATCTTATCCAATATCCCGTTTTTCCTCTTCAAATTAGGACTGCGCCCGAGCAAATAAAATTGTTTTTTTCGTTTTGAAAAAGAAATATTCGTATATTCGATCAAACCACGAGAGTCGTGGTTATTATTTTGATATTTTATTCCATTTGCTCTTTTGGTCAATTTGATTCTTTCAAACATTCACCATTCGACTGTCCCATAGGAAATTTACCGTCATTATCGCTTAATTGACTCTAATGACGCCCTTACTGTCTTTTTTTCTTCCATTGATTCGTAAGCGACATATCTAAAGCGATCAGAGCAAACACCGAATTGGTTTCTCACTCATCTAGAGACAGAAAGGTGATTTTGTCATAACAACTTTTCTTATATTGGAGAAATAGTTTAAAGAAATGAATAATCTTGCTGTTTGGGTGATACGAGTGCACAGTGAAAAAAAAAAAAAACAAAGGTAGTAAAGAAAAAAGATCTCGAAGATTATAAATAATGGAGGAAAGTATCTTTGTTAGGCTAGAATCCGATACAAGTCTCCTCTATAAATCAACCTGAACAGTTTGCTTACCTCGAAAAGGAGCCAAACCTTATAGAATTGAGAACCACAATCGGTAAAGAGAAAGACAGATACTCTCTCTTTCTCTTTCTCTCTCTCTCTCTCTCTATCTATCTCTCTCTCTCTCTCTCTCTCTCTCTCTCTCTCTCTATATATATATATATATATATATATATATATATATATATATATATATATATATATATATATATATATATATATATATATATATATATATATATATATATTTCTCTCTCTCTTTTTCTCTAAAGAAAAACATAAGAAGAGAAGCATCTACGGGAAACTTACCTCAAAACGAGACCGATCAGAAGTGCATTATGTTGAAAATGAAAAAAATCGTGTGAAGCAGAGGAAGTCCCCTCCTCCCAAGGAAAGCAGTGATGACATTCAAATGGTTTACTTTTCTGTAAAATGGTACTGAACAGGCGCTATTTATTATAGACTACCAGGCGAGAGACCTTGACAACTCATGGATAAAAGCAGGAAGCAGCAACTTGCGTGTTGGATGTCTCCTGTGACACGTCACAAAAACAACCAAACACTTAATGAGAAAAACAAGTCTCTACTCGCAATAGGGGGTAAGAATGACTTGTTCCTTCGAGACAGCGTGGCAGGAAACAGAAATGATACTATGAAAGGTGGACGAACTTAGCCGAATAAATGCGACGAAAGAGCAACAGGGTCTTAGATATGGGTAACATATCAAGATTATTCGCCAAAACTTAACTATAAGCATAAACCGGTGACTTAGTAAATTTCTATCAGGACCGGGGTTCAGACACACTGAGAGAAGTCGATGAGCCTTAAGAAAGGTAATCAATAACGGCTATTCTAGGTAGACATTAACAGCGCCAACCGTATTCGTACAAAGCGATGGGGCAGTAGCCATCCCCGCCCCCTCCACCGCATTTCTTCAGGACACAGAGATATAGGCTGAGGTCCTCTAGATATTGGTTAGCTCACTCACGCTCGCTGACAGGGCTGGTGGCGAAAGCCGCCGCCCCTCTCCAAACGCAATTCGAAGCGCATTTCCCCTCGAAGGAAATTCAAACCATAGATGCAGCTCCTACGTCAAAGATCTAATCTTAAAAGATATCCTTAATAAACTTTAATTCACACCCCCTGATTAGGAACTCCAATTGCATATCTGTAAACTATATATATATATATATATATATATATATATATATATATATATATATATATATATATATATTGTACGCTTGGTGGGACTGCAGATATTTTTAGTTCGACTGAGGCTGGCATGACAAACTCAATGCTGAAACTGGTTTCGAGATAATAAATTCTACGCTCCTCCACACTGGTTTTATTAATATCCAGTGGATTGTTTTTACTTAAAGTAAAAAGCAAAATCCAACGAGGCCATCGCCGCAAGAGTTTTAAGGATGAGGTCTGGTAAGAATTTTGTGGAGAAGGAAGGGGTGAACACGTGGAAAGTAGCTTCCACGTGTGAAGGAACGAAACAGAACAAAAAAACAAAACATAGGCAAAAAGGAGGCACGCCCAGAGGTCGATGGAGTCCAGTCTCCCCCCGGCACCAGTGGATGTACACAGCAAGAAAGAGAGTCAACTAAAATTGAGGAGACCAATGTCCTCTAGAAAGTCGTACAGTCTACAGGTTTGTGTGCACGAACCAGTCCCGAGTACAAGGGACAAGCAGTAGCAACCCTGCTCGTCATGGTAGTGGCACAGGTAACATGCACATATTAAATCAAACCACTAAATGGTAGATAGGGAGGAGTCTCGCTTCGTGGATTTCAAAGACGATAACTCACTTACTCAATCGGTTTTTGCCGACGAGAGCTGATGACATCTTAGAATTGCGCCTCGCACCAAAGATAACCTCTTGTTCAATCTTTCCTCGAACGAGTGTTCGGTTACGCCCGACAAAAATATTACTTGGTTTGTATATCCTTTCTACACACACACAAAAGAGGACCAAAGTCAGATTTTATGCGAGCACAATTTAATAGGTTGAAAACTTCTATTTATGATTTGGTTCCACTGAATGGGATCAAGGCCGAAACCAAATGACGAAACTTTAAACAATGAATCATCGACCGAGAGCTTTGTTTTGTATCTCGCAAGTATGTCAAACGTGAATACACACAACCGAAATAGTTCATTTGGAAGATTGCTAATATAATCAAACAGAAAAAATACGCTCACATCGGAAACAAGGAGAAACGTAACCACCTAAACATACATAAATATTGTAGTCCAGGGAAGAAGAGTCATTACGCTGGTTGGAAGGCTAAACAAACTTGACGAAAGGTGTCGTATGCTATCTCACAGCAAATAGAATTTAAAAGAAATTTCCGCGTACGTGAACAACCAGAACGGGATACGACACGAAATAGGGCCAAATTAGGACAGAGATTAAATTCTGTCCTGCTCTAATCTTATCATCTCCAGTCCTTTAAGATAACCTTATATATATATATATATATATATATATATATATATATATATATATATATATATATATATATATATATATATATATATATATAAATATATAAATATATATATATATATATATATATATATATATATATATATATATCATCAGACTCCACGCCAATTCTTGCAATGTACAGGTAAAACTCGAAGACTTTTCTATAGTCTCTACAGCTAATCCCCTCTCTGATTTACGAATCCTTTAATCCATATATATTTTAGATAGTAAACCCACACTTAACGACCAAACTTCGTCTTTCCCATTACATATTGCACGTTAGATGGTTCCCTTACTTTACCACCTTCTTAGTTTAAATTAATGTTTCCCTTACTTTTTCCACTTCCATGTTAATTTGTGTAATGTTGCTATTACCAATGCAATTCCATCAATTATCTTTGTTGTATCATGACTTATACAAAAAAGTGACTTGTAAGACCATTCCCCTTATGTTACCTATCCAATGTCAATTAGAATTACTTTGTATTACTTTTGATCAGAATTGCTTGTTATTTATACTAAATATAATTCCGTACCCAGAAGATGAAGCTGGCCCTCGAAACGTTGGTTGAAATTAAATGAAGAAAGAAAAATGCATTTCTTTTCTGCTGCCCTGGTTCTCTTATATATATTGAAACTCCGGAGAACGGATCACTTGATATATATATATATATATATATATATATATATATATATATATATATATATATATATATATATATACTTGTAATTGATTTGTTCCTTGGGAATTTGATATGTAGTAGGAATATGAAGACACAGGTGATTACGTGATTACACTAATCATTTATTGGCCAGACGTTTCGGACTTTCATTAGGACCATCTCCAGCGACTGTATCGACTAATGAGAAGGGGAAGGAATATTAACGATTATTATTATTATTACACAAGGTGAGATAGGTAGAACGGGAAGAGTGCAAGCACTATATATTGCAATTAGCAATCCCCACACACCTGCAACGTCGAAGAGGGAACGATGGTAAGAAGAAAAGGAAATGAGATAGAAGAACAAACTGAGAAAAGATAGGTAAAGAAAAACCTCAAGGCTTTCAGTCATCTATAGATTCATTTAAACACAGTATATAGCAACATTCAAACAAAACAAGATATACTGTAAATAGAATATTCAAACAAGAAAAAACATAACAAATAACAAAATAACAGGACAATGGCTCACGATGAACACAATATCTGATTAGCTTTCTTTTTGAAGGCATCTACACTATTCGATGCACAAGTCTCTTCTTCCAAGGAATTCCAAAGATAGACAACACTTGGCAGAAAGCAACGCTGAAACTGGCTAGTACGACATCTGATAGACTAAAAACAAAGAAGATGCCGGGCCAAAGCCTGACGAGTGTTTCTTCTTGCTACCAAGCGATTTGGCAAGGAAATATACAGCGAGTGATGCGGATTGGATTGTATCTTGTAGAGCATACACACATTGCTGATCTTCCTGCGATGTGCAAGGTTCCATTGGACATTGCCACCACAAGGAAAGCTGGCTGTATAAGAGACTCTGTCAATAAGATGCAAGTGTGAGGTAGAGGCAGACGACCAGACAGGGGCACAATATTCCAAAGCTGGAAGAATAAGGCTTGAAAAGCAAGTGGCGGACACAGAAACTTCATCAAAGGTGGTATAGGCCTTTCTCATGAATCCCAATTTCTGCAAAGCAGTAGTACCAAGAGATCTGATATGACACTCAAAAGTTAATTTGAAATCAAATTTAACGCCCAATATATCCAGTTCGTCCACATCTTCCAATGCTAAACCATCAACATGGAGAGGTTGATGTTGAGGAAAAGAGCTACGAGATCGTGAGATACACATACATTTAGATTTAGCGATGTTAAGCTTCATGTTCCATGTATGACATCATATAGAAATGCATCGAAGATCTTCTTTGAATGAATTAGATGCAATGCTGCGAGAGTGAGGGGAGTCAATACTCGCGAGCAGAGTTACATCGTCTACATAACCATACATAATATTTTTGTGATGCTAAAGAGGTCAGCAGTGTAAATATTGAAGAGCAGAGCTCCGAGAACACTGCCCTGCGGAACGCCCGAGTGGACAGGATGCCAGTCACTGAAGTTGGCCTCAACACAGACCCCATAGGTGCGACACACCAGAAATTGCTCTAAAATAAATAAAATCTGTCCACTAACACCAATATTTCTTAGCTTCTTCAGCAAGCTATTATGATTTACTCTATCAAAGGCAGCTGAGAGATCCAGTTGAACTATGCGGACCTCATGCCCCTGGTCTAGTGCTAACTGGATCTTGTGAGAGATCGTAAGAAGTGCATCCATTGCACCAATTGACTACAAGGGAGAACACCTAATCTCTCAAGAAAGCGGGAAAGGCAAGCTGCAATAAGGTTCTCAAAAGCTATAGAAAGTATTGAAATAATAGAGATTGGACGATAATTGGAGAAATCAGGGAAAGAGGTTCCTTTAGGAATAGGCGTAATGTAAGCCACCCTCCAGAACTCAGGGAACGATCCAGATCGCATGAGGCATCTAAATAATGCACTCAGTTTTTTGCGATTACAGCAGAAATTTCCTTGAGTAACTTCTCCAATTATTTGGACCGAAATGCAATTTTATTAAGAGTAGGCATAATGGTCATTTCTTGATTGAAAATTAATTGCTCTCTAATAAGTTTAGAGTCAAAGTGCTTCATCAAAAGATCAACTTTTTCCTTTGGACTCGTGATAAGTTAACCGTTCTCAGAGAGCAGTGTGGGAAGTGATGAGCTGCAGCCAAAGACCACTGATTAAGGGTGGACTACCATTTATGTGGATCATTGGCACTTAACAATTTATACTTGGCAGAGCTGCGATATTCCCCTTCCGCATCATGATAAATCCTCTCTGCTTGAGATTTTGCTAGAGCATACTCGCTCCAAGATTCTCCCAAGATTCTCTTGTGCGTAGCTGAGACTAGTAGCGGTATGCTGCCTGTTTGGCATCCCGAGCAGTTTTGCATTCCACTGTAAACCAGGCTTTATCATTGAACGGGTATGAGATCCTTTTAACAGGGACTCGGCGATAAATAATACTAAGTTTCTGTTCATTGAAAGCGGACATGGTCTCAGCACCGCAAAGAATGGCCCCTAATCGATCCTGGAAACATTATCACGGACATTAATCCAGTTAACCCTGTTTTTTAGATAAATCCCCTTCGTAATAGTATAAGAAGGGACATGTTGCCTAAGATCAAGTTTGATACTGATGGCAGAGTGATCGCATGCACGAGTACCTATGGGTGCATTAATTTCTGCTTTAACAATGTCAGGTACATCAGTAAGTTCTAAGTTGATACAGTTACCAGCATGATAAGTAGGGCCGGACACCAACTGTCAACAGCCCGAAGCACTAGCAAAATCATATGCTGTAGGAACCATGAATATCTGTTGGTGATGCAGACTCAAGCCATTCACGATGGTAAGCATTGAAATCACCAACAAAAACAAAAACTGCTTTGCGATCATCAGACTGGATGCTGGTCAGGGCTCTTAATAGGCAATCATATATGGTATCATCGCAATCGGGGTTGCGATAAGCGCCCAAAATATAAAAGTTGGGGATTCGGGTTGAGATGTGCAAGGCCATTACTTCATGGCAGCCACATTCATAGTTAGTTTTTCTATGAGCGGAGAAACCATCACGAATATAGACGGACATTCCCGGCCGACGATTTCCTGGGTTACGGCGAATAAGCAGGGGCTGACAGAACCCAGGGATCTTTAGCTCAGATTTGTGGCGATAGTCGGAATCAAAGTTTCTGCGCATATAATTATGTCATAGGACCGACTGACAACAGTAAGGTCTCTGAGATTCTTGTGTAGCCCTCTTACATTGGAGTAAAGAACTCGATCAAGGTGGCAGAGAGTAGGGCCAGGATTCACATGAATATCACCACAACAAATAAGAAACAGCCAATCGAAAGCAAGAGTCTGAGAGGGGGTTAAGAAAAGGATGGTTGGAATTAGATTATGTGCAGTAAGCTATCAATTTAACGTCAACCTTTTCGCCTTTTGACCTAAAAGAGCTAGCTCATACTCTACAGAGGTGACGGGCAGGAGAGGAACCTACTGGAATGGGGCTGCCATGATTAGACGGGCGATACCTCACAATAGGTCAAAAAACCTTTCCAACTTCCCTGCTAGCGCAATGGCGACTAGGATAACTGCATTATATAATGGCTAAAAAAGCGAATGAAGACAAGTTAAAATAATAAAATTTACAATTATTGAGATTGAAGTAGAAAGAAGTGAAGTTATAACATAAACTGACTTGAATATCAAAAATTAAAGGTAACTGGAGTAAACAATAAAATAAACTATTATATTAAATTATAAACAAAACAGGGTAAGAAGAGAGAGTGTCAGAAAGAAGGAGAATAGTCTAAGCTGGGGCAGGATGGGGCGCTAAGTCCGGTCAGCACGGTGGCCAGGAAAGCAAATCACCGCTCCCCTTACCAGGTGTCAAGTACGAGAATACTCGTGGTAGTTCCTTTCTTATGTAGCGCATTTTTATCAGCTGGCACGTGAAACTAACGTGAATGTGTTGTGGCCATACTAATTCTTTTCTCTCAATGATACGAGATAACTCTTTGACAAGGAGAAGTCAAATGTGCCAATCGTTATTGGCAGCAAACGTGTTAACCAGTTTAACAAGGAAGAGTGGCGCGTTAAAAGGTGGTTGCCACTATTTTGAAGAGGTACAACACAGCAAGATTAACTCTCGGTCCGTCGACGGAAGGATTCTTGGAAGGACAGGTGTAAGGAAAGTGAAGAAAGTGGAGGGCGTGCTTGAATATGAACGCGGTCCTTTAACCAATACTACGACATTGAGGTATTCCTCGATCTTATAGATTCCGTAACGCAACAAAACGTGAAGGTAAATAAACAGAAAAAGCTGCTAAACACCGAATAACAAATACGCAACAACAAAGTCTAAAAGACAAATCTAAACTAGAAACTACTCATAGATCGTTCACCTCCGCCATTGTCAGAAAAAGCACTATCTCGCAATAATAAGGGAAATAAGTGATACAGAATGGATCCAAGTTTCCCTTGGCTCAAGATCCACTTCTCTACAAAATTTAATTGAATTCCGCCAATAACCTTTTGAGATATCTTTGGCACAAAGAACTTGAGCCAAATGAACTTACAAGAAGTCAAACCCATTGAAGCAAATATGCTAAATTTAGTATATTTACTGGATACATGTCATCAGTAACCAATCACATCACAACTACTACAAAGGGGCAGCCCCTCCTATGCTTTCTCAAGGCTTTCTCACCTCCTTTCGTAGAGGTATACACCTCTCCTATGTCTACGGGTGAGGCGGCTTCCCTTTCAACCCCTTATTCCCAGTCGCCGTTGGATGACTCCATCTCAGCAGCAACGGTCCCCCTCCCCTTCATTTCAAGCAGACCGCCGAGAATCAACCGCTCCCGGAGGGAGCTGCTCGATAGGGCCAATATCCTTAGAGGGGCAATGAAAAGCGGAGAGCGTCGGGCCGTTCCAGTTCCTGTCCTGCATATTAAGTTTGCGTGGATTTGGCGCGTCTACCTGGTTCTTTTTCCCGATGGAGGTCGATTCGACGGCCCAACACAATATGATTAAAGGTTCCTCGATTGGGATCCGTGACACCTTAGGGAAGACGGTACTTGAATGTCGTAGAAGGACTCCCGACGATACCATATATCACTATTCGTTGAGGGAACTTCCTTAATTATCTTTAGAGTGCGTTACTGTCTGGCGGCCGATATTATGTATCTTCGATATGCTTAAGAAGTGGAACTGAGCTCAAGGATAATAATATTGCTATCATTAATAAAATAGAGTTTTATTAATAATAACTATCAACAAACACAAGACGAAAAATATTGACATAAAACAGAATGGAAAGGGTCATGGAGACTCGGGCTAATCCGAGGATTTAAAGGATTAAAAAAAGGTAAAACAAATATAGAGTTAAAGAGATGGGATGGTTCGATAAACCATTTAAAAACAGGATAGAATTGACAAAAGGGATCAATACTCAAAGGTGACGTTTGGCTTACGTAACTTTTACACTAGTGGTGCAGTGGAAGGCGACTTGAAGGAATATTCGGTCCGCTGGCGAGTTCCACTCCGAAGGGGGAGGATAAAAGGATCCTGACGAGGCGTCTTGGGAAGGAGAACCGTTTCTCGACGAACGGCTTGAAGAACAATGGCTGTTCTAGGTTGTTCTCTTCTGAACAAAGGGGGGGGGATGAGAACCGTCTCTTGTCTACGGGCTCAAGAACAATGGCTGTTCTGATGTTGTTCTCCCCTGAACAACAGGGGGGGTGAGAACCGTTTTTTGGCGAAGGGCTCAAAACGAACAATGGCTGTTCTAGGTTGTTCTCTTCTGAACAAAGGGGGGGGATGAGAACCGTCTCTTGTCTACGGGCTCAACAACAATGGCTGTTCTAATGTTGTTCTCCTCTGAACAACAAGGGGGAAGGGTGAGAACCGTCTCTTGGCGAAGGCCTCAAAAGAACAATGGCTGTTCTAGTGCTGTTCTCATCTGAACAACAAGGGGAAAGGGTGAGAACCGTTTCTTGGCGAAGGCCTCAAAAGAACAATGGCTGTTCTAGTGCTGTTCTCATCTGAACAACAAGGGGAAAGCCTTGGGGACTTGGCGTCACAGAAGGCTCGAACCTTTGGCACTCAAGGAATATTGTCCTCCTTCTGGACAAGTGATGGTGAATCTCGAGGTCGAGGTCCCTTGGCGCACAAAGGGAGAGAGGGTCGTGGTGATGTTTCGCGACGAAAATCTGGATCTCCAATCTGATCTTAGTGGTAAAGTTTCCATATAAATAGCCAGGAGATCTCCTTGGCGTGGGGGACAATGGAGTGGAAGCTTGGAGGGAACGCACAGCCGGGCCGGAGAACAATGCCTTATCTGCTCATAAGCCTAACTCAATCTGGCGAGGTCGGCGTATGGGGGCAAACGGGGGGACGATAACCTCCTTGTTTAAACATTGACATCCGGTAGCTGTGATAAGGCTCCAAGCTTCGAATCGAAGATGCACGTGGGCAGCATCGTGGTTTTAAATAATATGGGATAGGAGTTGAAATTAACGCAGCTTCAACTCGTTCTATCATATTGAAGACCCCTGACCTACAAATGGTCCTGGAGTTGACCCACTCCAGATGGCAGGATCTTCCATGGGGGCTAACCTGGGCTCGGTGCCAAACACCGAATCTGAATCTGCACCCAAGCAAGCCTCTCCCCAAGCGGCTTGGGCCTACGATGACTCACAAGGAGAATTGGGACTACTTCCACCGACTGGGGTCCCTTTAACAGCTAAACCCTGATTCATTCCATCGAAGGATCTTGTTGAAGCCGATCGTCCGGCCTTGGGTCCCCTTCCCGGGGTGCTGAGAAGGGGGTTCACTCCCTGCACTCCTCTTCAAAGAAGAGAAAGGCAAGAGGAAGCCCAAGATGACAAAAGATTCCTCTCTCTTTGCGAGGGTACCGGGGCGGACGGGTCCACTGCCATTTCGTCCAGGACCAGGGCAAGACCGGCACATCCGGCCCCGAGGCGCACTCGGGCGTACGGAGGAGGGGAATGTTTCTGGCGAATGCTTCGGATAGTCCGAGGCGCCCATAATTAAGTTCCTTAAGATATTTAATGGCTCGCCGGTGAGTGTGACGTCCCACTTTACTATGAACTTGGTGAGATGAGTGGTTTATGCGAGGGAAATCGTGGACTACTCCATAGATGACACCACCGAAGAGTAGGCCAATTACTGAGGCCGTCAAGGTCGAAGGTACAATTACAAAAAAAGGAGGGGCCTCGAGACCATCCCTACACTCTTCGTCACGTTGGGTGGAGACAGGCTTCATTCGATACCGAGTGAAGCCATTCTTGCCACTGCCGCGGAGGTGCTGCTACTGCCAACTTTGCAGATAATCGCGAAAAAAAAATGCTACTACTACCACCGCCCTGGCCAATAAAATCGCTCATATAGACGTGCAAAGTCGGTTTACCCGAAGTCTGTGTTAGTTACTTTAAGGCCGTACATGATATGTCCAAATCGTGTGTTGCCAAGTGTGTTTATTGCAGAGAGCTGCACCCCACTTCCTTGAAGTGTTGCGCCTATCTCCTTGAGAAGGAAATCCTGGCCGTTCAGACCCAGGATCGTCTCTCATTTCGCGAGGCTAAGGATTTGGTCCCGGTGCGCCAAGTGATGACATGGAAGTTTTATGCCTCAATTCTAAAAAAAAGGGCCCTCTGCTCATGGATCCTTGGGGCTACGAGTATGGTTGTTTTTTAAGGACATTTGGAGCTTGGGGTAGGCGCCGCCCCTTTATGTTCCAGGTCTATTAGGGTACACATGGTACCCCATGCGGGGCCTCACTAACAGCCTTCGTAGGGAGCTAATCGTTTAATGGCGACGTGAAGCGTTTGACGCGTCGGCGCAAACAGTTACACCCAAGCACATAAATGGTCAATCACAGCACTGGTCTTTTCTTACTTCCACTCCTCCGTTCTGGAACCTGCGAAGGGATTTTAAGATTTACACACAGTTTGTATTTAGTGGTTGACTCTTCCTTAGGCCACGAATGGTTCACTGCTCGCTAGTTGGTGACAAAACCAGTACAACCACTCCTCCCCACAACTAATACCAGTCCTGGTCCCCCTCGGTTGTCCAGATGATTATTATTCTGAATTTTATTCGGACTTCATTATCCGGTCCGGGGACTTCGACCCCGCTTACAAAGGGACGCTAGGTGCAATTAACTATGAAATGTAATCACTTTACAAAGTCTAATTACTTACATTATTATTACGGGTAACCTACTTTCGCAAGTCCATGTAATTACAGGTAAATTACTTTCAGAAGCCATGTGCTTAATGATAAATTACTTTCGCTAGCCCTTGTAATTATGGGTAAATTACTTTTGCTGCTCCTGTAAATACTGGTAAATTACTTTCGCTGCTCCTGTAAATACTGGTAAATTACTTTCGCTGCTCCTGTAAATACTGGTAAATTACTTTTGCTTACCAATGTAAATACTGGTAAATTACTTTCGCTTACCAATGTAAATACTGGTAAATTACTTTCGCTTACCAATGTAATTAAAGGTAAACTACTTTCACCATGATACAGGTAAATTATTTTCCCTAGTCCATGTAATTACGAGTAAATTAATTTCCCTAGCACATGTAATTACGGGTCGATTATTTTCGCTAGCCATGTAATTACGAGTAAATTATGTACTTTTGCTAGCCCATGTAGAGATCAGAAACTGTAGTCTTAACCAACCTCTGTAGCTTTGTATTGCAGGGATCAATAACTGTAATATCAACCAACTTCTGTAGCCTTTTCAACCAGCTTCTTTCGGGGATCATTAACTCTCGTAGCAACCAACTTCTGTTCTGTAGTTTTGTTCTGCTGAAATTAGTAAATGTAAGTCAACCATATCGTTTTTATCCGTCTTCGGTGGAGTGGTAATAAATAGCGATGGCAGAAGAGTTCAAGAGTCCAGTAAAAATATGAAAATAAAAAAGAGTGGTAAGAATCGAATAAAAACGAGTTAATCAGAGAACCGAAAATTACTGAAGGACTCTTAGAAAGGAATGATGCCTCTTTCTGGGAAGGAGTCCCAACTTCTACAACCTACTCTCCTGAAAGGACATCGAATCAGCTCTTATGTTGGCATCACTTTTGATTAGGATTTTACTCCATCCACAAGAAAAAAGGGAGGCGAATTTCAAAATAAATGTGAAATGCGATCGTCTCCCCTTTATCCAAAATCGAAGACGCAAACCGATATATCTATTTGGTTGCGAAGGATCGAAACGGCTCAACTTCTGTATTGGGAGGTTCGAGCACCGACTAAGATTTATAGTATAATTAGTGCTTTTTGTAGGAACTATATAATTTAGTCTTCTACTAATTCTATATTTGCAGAGAAGCTCCAAAGACATTAGGGATAAGAAGACAGTGAGAGAGATAAGAGGTCAAGGTTTACCGATGCTCAGTGTCAAGCTTAGAGTCGAGGATCTTCAATGAAAGATCTTTGTCAATCCTCTATTCCCATCCAAGTGGTCGCTTTTTCCCTGTTTTGAAACAATTAGACAATTATTATTATTATTATAGCGACACTCAGCAAGGAGATCCAAGTGAAAATACGCCTAAAGATATCCATGACCGAAACTACTTTAAAATTACAGAAATAAGAATGGTGAAACACTCTTTATTCCTATCCGCTCTTCTTTTCGCCTATCTTTCAACCCTAACTTAGATCCTTTTTCCTTATTTGAACTATCCTCGAGTGGATCCGATGGTATTTATCGGTTCAGAATTATGATATCGGTCCTCGAGCATCCTTGATATTGTAACTTCATCATTCACGACTTGCCAACTTTAATCCACATATATTTTGACGAATTTCACTACACTTCTCCCTCAATCACAACCTATTTCACCAATGAGAAGCCTAAATATGAAAGAAAAAGTGTTGAAGACTTTGGTAATTCATTCGGTTGCCTACTTGAAATTTAGAAGTGTGGGGGGAATCTCTGTAATTTGAACTGCCCCTTCACGTGATATTTACAACTCTCGAGGAGAAACTTTCTCAATAAATTATACAAGGTGTCCCAGAAAAAAGTTAACCGTACTTTGAATTTGTATAACTCAAAACCTATTAGAGATTTTTGAGTCCTGCAAAATAAAACAAATTTACAAACTATTTATCTGTAGATTCGAGAAATTTCATCAAATTCCCTTTTACGATATTGATACACTAATGGGTTTAGTGGAGGCGATCAAAATTATGTTTGCGCAAGGAAGTAAAATAAGGAAACTTCGAAGTTTAAAATCAACAAATATATTTAAATCCATTTTTAACAAAAACACCTCTTCATATGAGTAATACAAATTCATTTTTAGATTTTCTAAGCACCGTTTCCTTCTACATGTCCTTTGATCACATTTATTGAACAACATTTTTGATTAACTTGTGATTTTCCTTAAGTTTATTGACTTCACGTGTGATACTATCTCTTAACTGGTTGATGCTGTGTGGTGGAGTAGAATACACTTTATTCTTTAGATATCCCTATAATAAATAATCACATGGTGTTAAGTCAGGGGATCTTGGGGGCCATTCAATTGCATGATTTAGCGCGCCAATGCGGTTGTCAAACGTTTCTCTTAGTTTTGTTCTTACAGCAAGCTGTCCATAAGCTGGTGCGCCGTCCTGAATCCACCAAAGTCTATTGAATTGACTGCCGTAAATCTGGCTGAGTTCCCGGAAGATCCTTTCATTGATCATGCTCAGGTAGGCAGCACCATTCATGTTATTCTCGTAAAACAATGGGCCGAGAAGATAGCCATTCCCGCATATTCCGATCCACAGAGACACTTTCTGCTGACAAATTACGTGCGTCAAAGTTGAATGCGGTGGGGGGGGGGCAGTGGTGCATATTGCCGAATATTATGGCTAATTACCTTTCCATTCATGAAAAAGGCTGCCTCGTCATCAATCCCAATGTTTTCAAGAAACGAGCAGGTTTATGGAGAAGCCATTCGACAAATTGTCTACGACGAGGAACATCAGTTTCAAGAAGCTGGTTCTTGCATGCATCCTATATGGATGCCATTTTAAGTCATGTTTATTAATGCGGTTAAATGACGACTTTAACAATTGTAACCCATTCTTTCTGACTGATACATGTCGATTTTGAAGAAGCGTCATCTGAACATTTTCAATATTTTTCGTTGTTCTTATGGTTCTCATACGACCCGAACGACCTTGATTTAAATTTAAGCATGTTCCTTCATGATGGTATTTGCGAACATTTTTCCAAATTGTGGGCTTCCTTGGTGGGTGCCTACCTGAAAAACGTTGTTCAAATGAATCTTGTACTTGTTTAATCCTACCAGTCTTAATAAAGTTTGTGACTACAAATACGCGTTGATTTTTTTGTTAACTGCATGATTAGAAAGGTTCTACGAAAGTAAACTTTTACCCAGAAACGCTTTGATTTGCTTAGTAAGCAATAATGACAAGATCATACCACAGCGTTGCTGAAAAACCACTGTAAAATGGCCTAGGCTTTGCTTGAAGAATGGCACAGTGGCCTAGGCTACCTAGGCTCCCTACGCTTCTCGTGAAAGTGCACGGTGGCCTAGCATTCCTAGGCTTCGTTTCATTATTTTACTTCCTTGCGCAAACATATTTTTGATAGCCTCCACTAAACTAATTAGTGTATCAACATCAGAATAGTGAATTTAATGAATTTCTAGAATCGACAGATAAATAGTTGTTAAATAAAACAATTTTTGAAGGACCCAAAAATCTCCAATAGTGTTTGAGTTATACTAATTCAAAGTACGGGTAACTTTTTTCTGGGACACCCGGTATAAGTAAAAAGACACCTTTTCTCTCGAGATAAAAAAGTGCCGCTGTTATTAAAGTTTAAGAGGGATTATTCATATATATAATAAATTATATTATTAGTAAGGCTTTTGGCTTCAGTGATTTGGTGATATACAGATGATTTTTAAAGTTTACAAGGATTACTTCACCTTAATCATTCTCATCCCATTTTTTTTTCAACCGGATATAGTGGGCACGAATTTAGCCAACTATGCACATATTTCCTTTTAGAGGAATTTTTATTTACGCTAAAAATGTACAAATTTTAGACTGAAATCTGCATATTGGCATCGAATTACATACGTGGGTTTTGAAAAGCTCGTCTTGAAATTCAGGCTCACGTTCTATATTGAGTCATGTATCTGAATTCATTAAAGACTTTTCTAGTTTAGCCAATGAATTTTACAAATCATGTTAGTCTTAATGGTCCATTTTTGCTTAAGAGTGAAGGTTTTAAATGACAAGAAACTTACTCGTAATAAAGCTATTCTTATTACAAAAGCTGTAAAGGTAATTACGTTAAGTGTGAATATATTTTGAAAATCGTAAATAGGTGTTAATAATAAATCCAACAAACCGCAACAAACAGAAAACGGGAAAAGGTTTTCGGAAATATTATTTCCTAATTCCGAAGAAAACTTTCCCATTTTCTGTTTCTTGCGGTTTGTTGGATTCATTTTCATCATTCTTTCGCTCTCATGAAAGATTTATACAGGTGCTAATAAATATTTTATCGTGGTATCTGAGCCTATTAATGGTTTTTCGTTTTGAAGAGAGAGGGCTAACTGCTTTTAGTGTAAACTTGGCATCGATTAAGTCTGCAATAGGACGCTGGCTTTTATGTTGCATGGGTACTTTCCTATTATCGACAACCAGGGCTTTTTTATCTATATTTTCTTACTTAAGGATTATTTTGAACTATTTTTTCCCTATTATCTACAGCCATTATTTTTATGTACTTTTCTACTATCGACAATCAGGGATTTTTTTATTTATTTTTTTTTACTAAAGGATTATTTTTATCCACATTTTTGTACGACACGATTTTTATCTATATATTTTACTAAATGTTTAGGTTAGGTTATGGAGATTAGATTATTAAAACAACGGATCAAACAAAATATTTCACAAAACATTAATATTCATTAATACAAACCTAACCTAATCATTTAAAAAAATATTAAAAAATCCTATAGTACAAAGAAATAGCTTTCGATAATTAATAGGAAAGCACCACCCTACATGTTCTTCCCTAGGATTCATAAATGATCCTCCCTAATTCATTTAGCCTCATGGTCTTCCTTGACCTCGCCACAGGTAGAGTGGAAGAGTGGCATTCCCTTCCAGCACACCAATACCTTTGGACAACTCAAACTAAAGTTCAATGCCAAAAGTTGTGAGACTAATATATGTATATTTATTTTTTTCATTCGTTTTTAAAATTTACGTCATAGGAATAATTATTTTAATATTAAAATTAGTCCAAGTTTATTAAAAAGTCAGCATTTAATAATTAATAAAAAAAAAACAGTGCGTTCCTTCGCTGAATCCAAAATCACGCTCTGGTCACGTTCGAGGCGAGTTCCAGTCCCTGGATCTTTGCTATTCGATCAAAGTGGTAAAATGATAATAAATATGGGTTAGATGAATGACGTTATGTCATTCTAATCTATTTCGTAATATCTTTGGTGAAAATAAATTTATGACTTTTTATTTAACTCTAGAAACGGTTCTTTGCAAAAAAAAGAAGCGTGCAACCATTGTTGCTCTGTGGCTTGAAGAGACCCGAAATGAAAGGATATAGTTGTTAAGGGTATTGCATCAGGGAACACGGTCTTTAAGGTCATTAATGACTCTATAAAGATTCGAATGAACGCCAAGATCGCCTCCTGGTACGGTCGCAACACCTCAAGGCTCGGGTTGCCTCCACTTCCAAGCTTGTTCACGATTAGAAAGAAGTAGGTGTGAACGTTTTAGCGCGCACAGTGAGGCAGAGACGTTTCGACCAAAGTCTCAAGTCGATAAGGGCTGAGAATAAGGCTCATCTCACCAATAAGAACCTTACTGATAGGTTCTACTTGTCTATGAATTATAAGGACTGGACTGATGAAGACTGGGGCAAAATGATATGCTCTGATAAAGTTCCTTTCTGCTTGTTCGGAGTTTCTGGAAAATCCTTCGCTAAGAGGAGAAAATGGGAGGGCTTTCACGACTCCTGCGTCGTGCCCACCGTGAAACATCCGCAGACTCTCTGCATCTGGGTCTGCTTCTCATCTAAAGGAACTGAAGCACGAACGATTTTGCCCTTAGACATAGGCTAATTTCGTAGGCTAGTCGCCAATCGGCTTTCGTCCATTCGTCTCAGGTCAGGAGTAGCTCTCCCCTCCCTCTTGTCTCCTATAAGGGTGGTGATTTTTACGATACCCCCCCCCCATTCTATTTCTACCCTACCCCTCTTTCTTTTCCTATTCTACATTCTTAATTACCCACAAAGGGATGTCATGTCTATCGTGGGTAACTTTGCTAAAGCAAAGTTTTATTTCTAATAAATGTATAAATTTCGACTTATTTATTATAATTAAGCATTTAATGAAAAGGAATCTACCAAAGCTTGGAAAAATACTTAAGGCATATTCTATTTCAGAATAATCCAATCATGAAAGAGCAAATGTTACAACACTTAGACCTTATAACTAATTAATACTTAGTTATAACCTTTATTAACAATGACTTCTTCTAAACGCTGTAAGTAGTTAACTCTCAGCATCCTTTAACTTTCTACTGAGATCTTTGTCCATTTTTTAATGAAAATTGACTCTAAATCCTCAAGGTTTCTTGGGTCTCTGCTATGGATCTTCAACTTGAGTTCTGTCATCAGAATATCTATCGAATTTAGCCAGAATAGTGGCTAAGCCACTAAATAACGTTAATTTTGTTAATTCCTTAACTCTGAGCTTAGGATCATTATCATCTTGGAGTATATAAAGCACAATCTCGCTTCATCTTCAATCAAGTTTTTCTCTAATATTTTCCTATACATCGCCGAATCCATCTTTCCTTTCATAATACGAGAGGCGGTCAATAAGTTTTGCAATTCGGATATAAGGAAACGAGATATGAGGAAAAGTATTTTATTATTTTTCAATATAACTACCCTCGACTTCAATGCACTTGCGCCACTGGTCCCTGAAGCTTCGAATTCCCGACAACCAGAAATCTCCTGACTGCTGTTCAATCCACTCCTGGACGGCGAGTTGGATATCTTCATCGTCCCAAAACCGGCGTCCACGCAGTGCAGCCTTGAGCTGGCGGAGTAAAAAGTAGTCACTAGGGGCCAGATCTGGACTGTAGGGGGGATGGTTGAGCTCCTCGAATCCGCACTCGCGCAGGGCAGCTTGTGCAGCTCTGGCCTTGTGGACTTTGACGACGTTGAAGTCGATCATGGGGCGTGAGGTTTCTAGGGACCCAACAGGCAGAGACCTTGGTCATAGCCAAATTGTCGTGGATGATGTTGATAACGCTTCCATGTGATATTCCATGTTATCGCTCGATTTCTTCGACCTTCACCCGTCGATTTTCGAGGATGATCCTCTCCACACGGGCCACATTGTGCTCGTTGGTCACGTCGGACGGGCGTCCTGGACGGGGGTCATCTTCAAGGGACTCACGACCATGGCGGAACTCCCTATTCCAGCGAGTAATGGTTGCATAGGAAGGGACGGTGTCGGTGTACACTGCAACCATGCATTCATGCATCTCTTTTGCATTCTCGCCTTCCTTGGTCAAAAATTTGATCAGTGCGCGGTGCTCAACCTTCTCCATTGCTGAAAAATTTGTGACTGACGATCTGCGATCAGCAACTGCTTCTTAAATAGACAAGGCAGGAGCGTGCGACTGCAGTCCTGACTTTTCATAACTTGTCCTAACACCCCCACAAACAGCCCTTCCCCTTCTTCTGTTTTGTCCTACCGATTCGCAAAACTTATCGACCGCCCTTCGTATGTAGTTCCCAGTAGCTGATGAACTAAATCATCTAAGCACTATTATACTTCGACCGCCAAACCTCCATGTGGGTATGGTGTTATTTGTTATGAGCCTGGGCAGGCTCGGCTGCATACAAAAGATTTGTAGGTGGCTGATCTGTCAAGAGAGTGGTGCAGTTAGAGAAAGTCAAGTCGCGCGGCACAAATTCTAACAGAAAAGAATTTCTATACACACTCATTAAATTCATGTGCATATTTATACAACACTTGGTTTTATTTTGGTCCCATTCTACTTTTGTGTACACCTCAATTTACAGGCCTTGTATTAGTCCGATGAAATATAATTTATACAGCTGAATGGACGATTTCGTACACCTCAAAGGCATAATGTGGAATCATATTGAGTTGCAAATTCATTATATTTTTAGATTTTTTTTAAAATCCATTTAATCATCTTTAATCCAAAATGTCACTTGCGACTTTGCGGGATCCGAAGCATGGGTCGGTAGATGAATCAGGGCCCTATCCAGCGTCTTACGACACCCGATGTGGTTCAACTTAGCTCAGATCGGAAGTGGAGATTCCATTCGCTTGGGCCTTAGACATTAGCTCAAAATGGACAATTTAAGCACTGATTCAATTTCGAAGATAAAAGAAATGGACGGAGAGGAGAGGATAGAGGAGGTTTCCTGATGCATCAGCCGAACAATTATTTTGGATGGGGATTTTTTCTTTTTTTTTCTTTTTTCTTCTTTTTTTCCTCTTTTTTCTTCTTTTTTTCCTCTTTTTTAGAAGCGCTTGGTGATTCCTCCCATGGGCATCGTCACCGAAACCCAATTCAGACTATAAATTAGGCGTCATTAAAACTATAAATAAAAACAAAAGGAATAAAACCCAACCTGAAAAACACAACAAAATCCCACAAAACAATCAGTAATGTAATGCTAGGGCGTTGAGGGGAGGGGAAGGGGGGGAGGGGCCGAAAGATGAATGACCAAAACCCCCCAAAAACGAATCAACTTCATCGAAAAAAAATCGGAGAAAAAATATAAAATTGGATTAAAAAAATAATTATATTTTTCATTTTAAGTTTTATTAAAGAAAATCATTTAAGAGCACCGGTTTCTCCGCATGGTGAGATCGGCGCCCATCACCACTACTTGGCGCGCTCTCTCACTTTTACACACACCTTATTCAGCACAAAAGATTGGAGAGTTGCCGAGACGGTAAAGTCGTAGAAAGCCTGGTCTACTCTACTGAGCACACAATCAGTCAACACCCTCAGCCCCCTCACCCTCGTTAGGGAACCGAGGGTCGGGGGGGTATACAAATTTAGCTTCCACCTCCCACTTTATTCCTTTCCCACATTTTTATTTCCTCAAACTTCACCACTTCTGAAGCCTTTCAATTTTTTTCTGCCATAAATGCTCACATTGGTCTCCGTTTTATTTTCTCCAATAAATCCCGCCCCTCCAAACCTTCCTCCCCCCAAAACCCTAAGCACGGATACAATTTAAAAAAAAAAACGCGGTCCCTGAAAAGATCACCCTGTAAATCAAATTGGGAGAGAGGAAGAAAGAAACAAGACAGTCGCATGACACATCAATCTTAATTCCATCCAGAACCCATCAAAGTCAATTCCCTATTTCCCTCAGGGAAATGTCCCCTCTGTTCTTTGACAAAGGGGGAAAACTGGTGTACGCCAAAAAGGCATAAGCGAAAACAGAGAATTACGAGAGTAAAATCGAACAGACGCGACAGCAAAGAAAGAAGAATTAGGACACTGGCAAAATAATCTCGGTCATTTTTAAAGATTAGGGAACCAAGTGTGCGTTTGAAGGCCCCGAAAATAAATACATACAGCAGACTAAAGGCAGGCGCGGATCCAGGAAGGCGGCTATGAGACTGAAGCCCCCCCTTCCTCCTTATTTTACACCTGCTTATGTTTATATTTCCTTTTCAAGTCATACTATTATTCTGCTATTTAGAAGGAGTTATGTAATAATATAGAATATATAAAAAAACAGGTTTTAAACCATTGCGATCGGATGTATCTTATATGATACATGTCTAAAATGCAGGTTAAATCTCAAAAGTAATTACTTAATTCAGTATTATAGCTTAGCTCGCTGACGTCCAAAAACTAGGATTAAAAACATTTTGATGCGTGGAAAAAAATTCGGATCTGAGAGTTAGTGTTCATTCCTTGATGAGATGCTGTTATTTTTTATCAATATTGTGTAAGATAACTACCATTAATCATCACTGCCCTTTTTTTCAGATTCCACTGAATGATAAATTCAGGTTAGAGACCACACCCCCTCCATTTTTATCCTGGATACGCCACTGAGTACAGGAAAACTAGGGTGGGGAGTTTTTCGTGTTGAAAACCGCATTCATAAAAGTTCAAATAGATATTTTGCAAGTTGAACATTGTTTTGTATATAACTATGTTTTAGCTTAAAAAAAAAAAGATCAATTCTAAAATTAATTAACGTTTTGCTGACTTTGTTGTGAGTACTTTTTTATAGGAAAACAATAAATTTGTTTGATCTGCAAAATTTGAATTCATTCTGATTTGTTTTTTTAAATTTTAGGAGCCCATCTGGAGACCGACTATTAGGCCACGGTCGCAGTAATTACCAGATCCTACGACTAGGCAAAAAAACAACAAATAACAATATGTAAATAACAAAGATAAAATAAGGTCAAAGGCTTAAAATAAAGATAACAAGAAGGAAGCGCGCTCAGGCGTCTGGGCTGGGCTCGCCTCTTCCCAGCGCAGGAACATACGAGTACGACCCACAACAAACGGTCAAATAAAGTGGAGGAGGCCAGCCTCCTCAAAAAAGTCGTATAGTTCGCAAGTACGTATGCACGAACCATCTCGAGTAAAGGACAAAGTGGAGTGACCCCACTCGAACCGGTACCGGGACAGGTAACGTATGCGAAGATCACCCAGACTGGGACATTGAACAAGAATGTGCCGAATAGTCTGGGGAACAAAACAGTCGTTGCAAAAGGGTGCTGGGGAGCGTTTTATCAAATAGTAGTGCGTCCCACGAGTGTGTTCAATTCGGAGACGAGATAAAGCAACTTAGGCCTGTCGCGGCATTGGGAAGCAGGTCTATGGGAACAGTTTCGGGCAATGTCACGCAACTTTAAGTTTCCCTCGAACGTCCCCCACCTTCTTTGCAAAGCAGCCCGGAGACCGGGCCGTATTCCTGCTATGTAATCGGTGTGAGGAAGAGCGAAGCAAAGGTCTGGTCGCCCTGTCTTTGGCGCCCTCGTTCCTCGCAATTCCTACATGTCCAGGAACCCAGCAGAAGATAATCTCGACATAAGCCCGGCTTGCCAAAACCGTGGCGTCAAGGATATGGCGAACCAGGGGCTGCGGAGATTCCAATGCCCCAAAAGCACTCAGGGCGCTTTGTGAGTCGCTATAGATCGCAATCCAGTCTACAAACCGGGCACATCACGTAATCTTCCGTACCGAGTGGTGTATTGGCACCAGCTCAGCCGTGAAGACAGACGCAGCGCCTGGCAGAGCCCTGATGACTTCAAAGAGAGGGAATACAGCGTGGAAGCCGACCCCCTCTTGGGACTTGGAGCCATCCGTATACACTGGCACGGTTCCAGCGTGACACGAAGTGTGCTCCAAAAAGCTCGAACGCAATACTCCCGGCGCTGTAGAAGCTTTTGGAGCAGAGGCGTGGCGACAAATAGCCAAATGTGGTACCATCCAGGGTGGCTTCCTGGGCAAAACCAGGGGCCCCACCAGCCCGAAAGCTATACCTAGCTCTCGAAGGAGTTTCCTGGCCCTAAACCCAAAGGGCGTAGGGTATGACTGGCGTCTCTCGGCGGCATAGGCACCGTCAAAATCAGTTGCGGATGCATTGAGAACTGTTGGCAACTGAGGGAGGCGCCGGGCTCGCGGGTACAGGCGAATAATGCACTGTGCACGGCGTATAACGAGTTGCATTTCCCCAGCATTAACTAGTAGGCTCTCAATGGGGGAAGGGAGGAAGGCACCGGTCAACAGGTGAAGGCCGGTGTGGTGGATCGAGTCCACCTTCCGCAATATACGGCCAGCTGCGGGTGCATAAAACTCGCATCTGTAGTCGAGCTTCGAACGAACAAAGGATCGGTAAAAAATTAAGGCAGTAGCCCTATCAGCGCCCAAAGCGCTGAACGTCACGGAACGGAGAATGTCCATGGCGCGGGTACAAGAGACCTTAAGGCTGCGAATGTTAGCCTCCAAGGTGAAGCGTCGGTCAAATTCAATACCAAGTAAACGGTGCTTTCCAACCACTTCCAGGCGTACCCCAATAATAAAGAAGTCTGGCACAGGGTGGAGCCGTGGATGGCGGCGTAAATGCGCCACCTTAGTCTTGGCTAAGAAAAACCGAAATATGTGCTCTTAGGCATAGTGAGAGGCACGATGTAATGCCTGTTGCAGTCGACGCTCGAGAGTTGGCATTTGGGCTGCGACAAAAGAGATCGAAAGGTCGTCCACGTAGAGCGTAGCGAGAACATCTTTCAGCATCACTGAGGTGATGCTATTGATGCTCAGGGCAAAAGGTGTGACACTGAGTACACTTCCCTGTGGAACCCCCTCTTCCTGCTCCATTGGGCCGGAAAGGGCTCCCCCCACCCGTACGCGGAATCGACGATCTCACAAAAATTCAGATACAAAGATTGGGAGGCGTCCCCTCGCCCTCATCGTGTGCAGAGTCTCCATGATACCGTATCGCCATGCGGTATCATAGGCTTTCTTCAGATCGAAAAACACCGTGGCGTAGTGCTGTCTACGAAAGAAGGCCTCGCAGACGGCATTTTCCAGTCGGAGCAGAGCATCCGACGTGAAGTGGAACTTGCGGAAGCCGCACTGTGCAGAAGACAGATGGCCACCGCTGTCAAGGCAAAAGGCTAATCTAACATTTACCCATTTCTCCATCAGCTTGCACACGCAAGAGGTTAGAGAGATTGGGCGGAAAGGGAAGCACAGAAGCGACTCGCCAGAAATCCTGGAGGAGACCCTCCACCCAGATCCTGTTGAACAAATCTAAGAGAAAGTCATGCCTCGCTCACCCAGTTGTCGAAGCATGGCGTACGGGACATCGTCTGGACTATGGGCGGTGTCCGCGCACGAAGCAAGAGCGGAACGCAACTCACTCAGAGTAGACCTGTCGTTGAAGAGTTCTCCACCTCTGGAGTTAAAGTCCAGCCAGCGGCCCTCCGCGACATCACGAAGTGCATCGAATGCTGGCGGAGCAGCATCACGGCTAGAGAATGCGGAGAAAACGGCCGAGAAGGATACTGCCACGGAGGCGGAGCCCTAGATTACGGTCCCATTCTCCTGGAGAACGGGAGGGGGGTCCTGCAAGAACTTGTCCCGAATATTTTTGACTCGCTTCCACACCTCTGCTAAAGGGGTCTTCCCGTTTAGTGAAGACACGTATGCCCGCCAAGAAGAGCGGCGGGCGTGCTTCGAAATATACCGGCACCTAGCCCGACAGTGAAATCGTTCGAGCGGCGCTTATATCGCATGTAAGCATAGTATTTCTGCTTGAGGGCCGTCTCACACCTGGCTGACCACCGCGGGAGTGGTCGGCGTGCAAAATAGCCAGACCTTCTAGAAATATTAGCTAGGCCCGCGGCGATGAGGTTGCCGGAGAAGAACTCAACGGCCTTATCTACTGACCTAAACTCCTCGACTGAGACAGAGAATTCAGTCATTTCCTGAAATGCAGACCACCGCGCCCGCGCCAAGCATCACCGGGGCTGGCGCTCGGGCGGCAGTGGCTCAGAAAATGATATTTGAATGGGCAAGTGATTACTACCATGGAGGTCATCAAACACTCCACAATTATAAATCGGGCTGTGCATCCGGAGAGCACAAAGATAGATCGAAGCAGGAAAATGTAGCGGTTCTCGGTCAGTGATACGTAAACTCATCTACATTTAGGATACCCATCTCAAGCTCGTCGATCAGGTCGGCAAAGACATGACCCCGAGGATTTATAGTGTAGTCTTCCTACAGGGGGTGTCTACAGTTTAGATCCCCGAGCAAGAAAAAGAGCCCGGCAACCGTACCACGACTCGGCGGAATTTCCCCGCGTCAAAGTCAGTTGACGGTGGAATGTACGCGGAAATAACAGTATGCCTCTTATCAAGGTGCAGCTGCACAGCTACTGCCTGAAAGGAAGTATCTAAAGCGAAGAGAAGAACGGAAACTTCATGCCGGGTGAAAATCGCACAGCCTCCCGCCCGGCCCCTATCCCGTGGCGGTGGGATGGCAAAACCCTTATACCGTGAGAGGGTGCTTAGGGGACATGCGCACAGCATGGTCTCTTGCAAAAAGATGGCTAACGGGAAACGGGAGGAGACAAGCCTCCGTAGCTCCTGCCAGTTGGCCCGGAGTCCGTGGCAATTCCATTGAAGCTATATGCCCTCCAGCCCTAGCTCGGAGGACACGCAGGTACCCTCTTCGAATAGAAGACCCTCACGTGATTGGCCATAAGCTTCCCGGAGGCACAACCCCGGGCGATGTTAGCCGGACAATGTGCTGAAGGCGCTGTCGCCTTCGAAGGCTTATTGGGGGAAGTTGGGCTCGCCTTGCAAGTCTTTTCCTCCCTCCGCCTCGAAACCCTATGCAGGCGTTGCGACTTCGGAGGCGAAGGACCCTCTTTTCGAGGATCCAACGTCTCCGAGCCACCCAGCCCACCACTAGGCGTAGGTGAAGGAGCCGAATCTCCTTTGTTGCTCTCCTCCTTTCGGGGAGCAGCTTTAGGAACCCCGGAAGATGGCCTGTCGACCAACCTCTGGGATGTTGCTTCATGTGAGTCTAACAATCAGTGGGGGCGCGTGGCCTTTTTGCCTTACAGAAAACGGTCACGCTGGGAGAAGGAGAAAGCCCTGGCTTTAGCAGGGGCTGGGTGTGGACTAGGGTGGTCCAAAAATATATGCAAACAATTTAAATTAGTTGGAAATGTTCTCCACATGGCTAAAATTATGCTATAAGATGTTAAAAGCGCTGATACAAGATATTAACTAAATTAGGGAATATTTAGAGGTCGCTATGTCTCCATATTTTTAAATTTCAGTCAAAATATTGGAACTTTTTAGAGAGTAGGCATTTATTGTTTATTACTTATATACCATCATATATTTGTCATTGATAACTCATTCATTATGAATTACAATAATTCGCAAAAAAATCAAGATATTGCATTATCAGAAAAGTGGAATGACATTCACATACTGGGCGTTTGATGCAATAATAATTGTTATTTCAGCTTGTTGATTTCTGAGCCCATTTGTAAAGTGATGACGCAATAACGCCCCTTCATTTCAAATTGTGATACAATCGCACCATTTCTTATATTAGTCAGCGAGGATTGATTAATTGTTCATTTGTAGTTTGAAGTTTAACAGTTGACGTAATACGAGTGAATACAATTGCTGGTTTATGCAAGTATATATATAAAATTATTTAGGTAAGTAATATACTTTGTTTATTCAGTGCATAGATAATTTGCATTTTTTTATCAATATCAGACTTACTTAAAGAATATTAGAATTATATGTTAACACACTTTATGTTCATATTTTAATTCACAATATATATATATATATATATATATATATAATTATATTAATTATATTTATATTTTAATTAAGAATGACTGCCGTATTTTTTTACAAACACAGGAGCCTATTTATTTATGTCAAATGAAAGCTTATTCTTTCATGAATATTGAATTGAATATTTATATATTTTAGAGTATAAAAAATATCTTCTAAGTATAACTAAATGGAGGGGAACCGTGAGCTCACTCAGTTACAATAAATTTTATTTCTGTTGTTTCAGATTATGGCTGGAAGTACTCGTGCATCTGCGGCAGTCTGGCTTTTGAGACATCCTACTAGTGAGCTTTCATATGCAAGACTACCAGCATGTGGTGATGTGTTTCTTGTTGTTCAGTACCACCATCAAGTGGAGTCAATGACTTTGACACAAAGTTACAACCTCGCTTGCAAAAAAGTCATAAAAGTATGGGAAAGAGCCCGAATTCCCACACAGCGAATAGACTCTTGCGTTAGGAAACTCTCAAGGTTGTATGAAGAATACCTTTCTTTGAAGAAGAACCGCAAACCCGAACTGTACTCATGTAGAATGAATGAGCTTAGTTTCGAATCTACTCTTTCAAAACTTTTTGACATAGCCTCAAAAAATTCTTTAAATGTGGTCAAAAATGCAGAAGACCGCTAATTTCTGTTGATACACAGATAGAACATTTTCTCCTGCAGTATGTCGTGCCGTGATAAGATTATTGCAGCCAAGGAATCTCGCAAAAGATATCGACATGAGAAGGCTTTACAATACAAAGAAAAAATATATACTTCTAAAAATCAAGCAGAGGCTGCTGCTCATGCAGATTTCCAGTCATCATCATCTGAAGGAGAAAGTTTAATTGCGGCAGACAAAGAGTTTTGTCCACCTTCTTCAACTAGAAAAAAGAATGCACAATGTAGTCCTTCAAATTCAAAAAATTATCTTTACAACTTCAGGTGTGGCTGCTGTTCTTGATCGTGCAAATATTACGTATAGAAAAGCAACAATGGTTGCTGGATCAATAGCACAAGCCTTGGTTCAGGATATTGCAGCTATGACACTTTCCAGGAGTTCTATACGACGTTCCAGAAAGCAAGTAAGAGAGGCAACATACAATGAAGACAAAGCTTCGTTGTCCGTTCGAAGGTCTGATCCTTCTTCATTGGGATGGAAAACTACTACCTGCTATTGATGGGGCAAAGGAAACAGTGGAACGAATTGCAATAATAGTTTCTGTAAATGAAATGGAAAAACTACTTGGTGTGCCAAAAGTAGCACGAGCAACAGGAAAAGAACAGGCTATGGCATGCATTTCATCAATTAATGACTGGAATCTTCGTGACGAAGTTCAAGGCCTCGTATTTGACACAACTGCATCAAATACAGGCCTACAAAAAGGAGCCTGTACCATAATTGAGAAAGTATTAGGAAGGGAGCTTGTTTGGATTGAGTACCGTCATCATATTTTCGAAATTATGTTGTCATGCGCTTGCAATATTTTAATTGGGTCTACAAGTGACCCAAAGAGGAGTCTCTTTGAACGTTTTAAAGAACAATGATCGTCACTTAAAAAGGATTCTTTTAAAGAAGCGGATAGCAGTATATTAGTCAAACCAGTAATGCATAATCTTCGAGGAGAAATGGTCCCATATTTTCAGAAAGCTTTGAAATCTCGTCAGTTGCGTGACGATTATGAAGAATTGCTGCGACTCAGTCTCATCTTTCTTGGGGGCATTGATTAGACAAAAGTTATATTAAGAGCCCCAGGAGCGACTCATCATGCACGCTGGATGGCCAAGGCTATATATGTCCTGAAAATATACTTGTTTAAGCATCAACTGAAACTAACGGAACGTGAAAAGGTCAATATTACAGAGTGCTCTCTTTTTATATATTTGGTCTACTCGTTTTTCTAATGAAGCCCATTTTGGAATTAATGCTCTTTTAAATGACATTCTGCTTCTTAAAACTTTTCAAAAGTACCCAAAGCAGACAATATTTAAAGAAACAACCACAGCCCTTCACAGACACCTTTGGTATCTTGGAGAACATCTTGTTGGTCTTGCATTTTTCGATCATATAATTAATGCTGAGACCAAACAGAAGATGGTCTCCAATCTCCAACGTAATGAAAACACGAAAGTTGTTCGCCGATTGAATCTTACAAAAAACATCGAGGATTTGGACTTGCATGAACTGGTAACTCAAAAAACTAAGCTAATATTCAGTCTCCTAATGAAAGATGGATACAAGTTTGCAGAGGATACATTCCTGAAGACTAACCCAAGTTCTTGGGAAGAGAATACGTGCTTTCAAGAATTTCAACGTAGAGCGATTAACTTAATAGTTGTTAACGATCCAGCAGAAAGAGGTATTGCACTTATCAAATCGTATAGCCCATCTCTAACAAAAGATGAAGAACGGAAACAATTGCTTCTCAGGCTTGTGGCAAAACATCACAAAAATTTTCCCTCATGCTCAAAAGGATTGATGTTTAATCAGCAATTTTAGTTATAATTTGTGTCAAAAAGAAATCATTTGCCATTTAACTATTTTCTTTTCACTTTAATATAAATATTTTTAAAACTATTGTCTTTCAACACCAAGATCTGTTTCAAATAAACTAGTATTTTATTTTATTTTACTAAAAACAATCTGGTAACTCTGTAGTTGGTAAGAGTTGTTTATTTTAAGATTATAAACAATTGACATGGTTGATACGCACATTCTATCTTGACAGAACAACCAAGGGGAAGTAATATGGTTTGATATGATGTTTACAGTATAGCCATACATATAGGGCTTAGTACGAAGTGGAAGTAGGGACTAGAAATTTTAATCCTAGCTGACAAACAATGTAAGAATTCTTAGGTAGCAATAAAACAATGTAAACTCTAAGTGTGACAAACGCTACAAGGAATATGAAGAAGCATGTAATTTTGATAGGCATTATGTTCCGGATGATACTCCTTTAGTTGGTGGTGTACAAACACATTCACACTTTAGTACAAGTTTTATAGCTTAGACTTATCCCTGCTATATTATCCACTCTTTGTAAGTGTAAGGGAGAGAGACGCCAAGAAGAATATCCCATTCATTTGTTTCTTGAATTCCTTCCCTCTCTCTGTCTCCTAAGTATAACTCCACGTGGAGTAATCTCTGAATCCAAAGAGAATCAAAGAAGAAAGAATTTGAATTTCCGTCAACGCCTCACAGGTGGAGTTAATTAAGTTGGCGCTAATCTCTGTCGTCTGGAAAATGCTAGCCAAAAGTTTCCCACCTCCATCGTTGGAGACCATTAAGACCTGTGTCGGGCGACCAAAGTTAATCCCTATAGGCGCCGGAAACCTTTTCACAGGCCTATGTGCCTTCCAGCGATTGAGCACCCAAAAAATGGCAGTTATATAAACACCCTGGGTTTTTCGAAGATCATCAGATTGAGTTTAAGATCTCGTCGCCTTCGGTTCAGATCCTGAGTCTGTTTCCTCCAAGTCCCTGGTATTTGCTTATTCCATCGAGGTTGGATCTCACCAGGCAGATCCATCTCTTTTGTGAAGGCTTACTCTGTATAGAGCAAGCTTCGAGTCATTTCGTTCTCGAAGGATTGGCCGGGATTCCACTCGTCTCATCTGGACCCCCCCCCCCCCCACACAAACACTCAAGGATCTCCAGTTTCCCGTGTGAGATTTCGCGCCGAGCCTCGTCATAGTCTAGATCTTTGAATGTTGCACTTCTCTGGAGCAGAGGTGCCATCGTTCGTCTTGAAGGAAGTTCGTAAACTCGTCTTCTGCCCCCCCCCTCCCCTTTCATCATCATTACCATCAGGATATTCGACCGAGAATCACGACCATTTTACGTCTCCATTTCCACGCGCTGACTCGCTAAAGGACTCCCCTCCCTGGAGGTGACCTATTTAATGTAAAACGACCCTTGCTTTTATTTCCCGTTAATCGACCCACTTTCCCACTTTTAAATATTCTTTCTGTATAAATGATTTATAGTATCCCATTTAAAAGCTAATTAACAAGTATTTAACGTTACCCGATTGTCAATTATCTATATTCTGTCAGTATTATCCTTATTTACATTTCATATATTTCCCGTATGTATATATATGTTAACTAGTGACTTATTAAAATTATATATTTGGTTTTCACTCTTTAAATATATCCTTGAACTGAAACTTGGTAAGCTCATTAAACGCTATCGGCCCCTGTAGTAAAATCGCACTCTTATACCTCGTAATCAACGGATTACTTTTACGAAGTGAACGTACTTGTACCTAGCGAAGGACGCGTACGTACATTAGAGGATATATGTGTATATAACTATATATATATATATATATATATATATATATATATATATACATATTCTTTTGGCTTTTATCTCTTTCCTCCCAACCAATAGATACATATATGTATATATAGACGTATTATCTTGGGAGGTGACCTATTCCTTGACAGCAGGCTTAAAGCCTATAGTACAACCCCTGGCAAATTAGGCATAACCTAGGCCCAACTTGTAAGCGATGTAAATTAGCCAATATAAAATTACTATTCAATCCAAACCAACCGTAGAGTTTGTCGCAGCATTCGCGATTCTTATTTACTCTGGCATAAAGCCACGCTTGCCTCAGCTTTGAATATATGGAAGAGAGTATATGCAGCAAATGATTATATGGAATATTTTTGCTATCAATTTGTTTTAAAATTGAGCACTGAACAGTGTTGGTCATTTTCTTTTATCCCCTGAACGACATAAAAATTTTCATGAATTATATTAAGTAGGGACTTTCCAATAGCGTCTCTTTCAGATTGTCGGGCCCCTACTTGTGTAGTCTCGAGCCACATGAATGTCGCTATCTTTATTTATTTTCCTTCAAACGAACACCTGTTAAGGTTAGAATTACAGACACAAAATCGTTTACCTCAATGCTGTGAAGAAGTCTCGGTACTTTCCTATTATCGACGACCAATTCTTTTACTAAAGGATGTTTTCATCTGTATATTTTGGACTAGAGGATTAGGTTAGGTTGAATTATTGGGATTTTATGAAATATTTTGTTTGATAGTTTTAGTTTTAATAAATTGGCTCTCAATAAGAAAGTACCAAACCCTCTCCAAGAAACTTACACCGATCTCGATCCATCGATCGAGTCTGCCACATTACTCCCCAATTGAGAAAATATCAAACCCACACCTCATCTTCAGCGAGCTCTTTTGGGTGTATTAATATATAAAGGCGTCAATTTTAGGTTCTCTTTTCTCTATCCTCTTTCATTTGTGCTAGCAATATGTTCTGCCCATTTCCACTTGGGAACTTATATTAATTTATTATATGTCAGCCGTGATAATCTTTTATCCATTTATTTATTTTATTGTTCCTGCGCATTATTCTAAACACGTATCATTCCATGTTTCTCTGAATTGCATTGATTAAATACTTTGGGTTGCAAACATAGAAACAGACTAATTTTGTTCTTCGATTGATATCTTCCTATACGCTTCGAGCAGGAGTCACAACCTGTTCTAAGTCTAAGTAATTTTGGAGTTGCTCTAAAATTTGATGTCAATTCTAATTGCTCTTTTTGAAAAGTTAATTTTCAGTCCAACTGTGGGACTGCAATTTATAGGGACTCGATTTTTTTGGACTTTGATTGTAATTTTGGGGGACTCAAAGCAAATGATATTATCAAAGGGAGGTGATTTTGAATCCCTTTTAATAATTGTTTTTCCATTTTATTCCGAATCCAAAGGGTGGAAAATTTCCTCAATCACTGATGAACAGTTTTAGAGAGACGGGATTACCTTGTCTCATCATTTTTTCTTCTATTTGAAATGACCGCGGGGAGTCTATAGGACGATATGACTAAATATATATGTTAGACTATATCAATGTAGGTCTTTTAAATTACTTGTTTCTGTAGTGCTCTTGAAACTGAATCGGTGCTTAATGGTCAAAGACTTTTTCTTATTCAACGAATGCCAGGTAGGGAGGGATTTCATATATCTTTGTTCCCTGCAATAATTGTTAAAGAATCTGTACAGGATCATAGCTACTTCTGAAACCTGTACCTGTTCCGGTGATTTATTTCAGTCAAGTGTTTGTGTTTGATTGTTTATTATGATGTTAGTAATTTAAATGTTGCTGATAAGAACATGATTGGCTTATAGTTTTTAAATCTCCTGTGTTGTCTTTTATTAATATAATAGAAACGTTGGACTATGCCATTGTAAGCTTACTTTTTCTGAAACATTTTGTAAATAGACACGTTAGTAGATCAGCAAGACCTTTACCTTCCATTTCTTATAAGGTTGGATAATCCCATCCTCCCAATACGCTGTACCATTTTTCATGTTATTAATTACATGCCAAATCTTGGCCTTTACTGGTCGAATTTCCTCTTCAATTATTAACAAGTTGTCATCTGGTGTTAGGAGGACATTGTTATCATCTAGTTCCTGGTAGAATTCTTTAACTATGTCAAAGATCTTTTCTTTGTTCGTGCTTTTGCTTTCCAGTTTGATCTTACTTCTGACTAAGATTATGTCGCTAAACCCTTTTAAAGGAACTGATACGTCATAAGTTATAACAAATATGTCTAAATTAAATGTTTACTGTTGAATAGTATGTAACCGATCTCTGGTTTAATCCATTTGGTTTCGTCTATCCCCCCTTTTTTATTCTATTTTGGAAGTAGTAGTTGATAATCTTAAGATTGACGCCTACTAATTCCGCTAGTTCGTTTCTCTCGTTTACTGTGAATTTTTCTTCCGATCGACTACTGTGCCTTTGTTCTCGAATCTTTAGAATGAAGTCTCTCATAACCATCTAGAACTGATGGTATTCTCGTGTATGTTCACTCATGAGTGTTACAAAGTCCTCAAATTATCTATCTTGGTGGGATGCTGTAGGTGTGTAGGCGGATTACTTGTAGGGAATATCTATTGGATATTTTATTTACTAGTCTAAACAATATTTCAGATATTCCTATAATTTACGTAATGAATGTTGCTATTAATTTGTGTAGGAGAATTACTATGAAATATTGTGTTTATCATTGCGACCTTTGTAGGAAAGTGATGGTCGTTTTTGAATGGTATGCTCCCTTCTCCTTTCTTTCTTACTTCGCTGACGAGTCTGATGTTCCATTTGGTCCTTTTAAGTTTTGGGGTAAGTTCGAGGAGATTGATATCATTTGAGTGTGTCTGAATATTGTAAGTATCCAAAGTGCTTAACAGTCGGTAGCCAGTTCAGTTACCCCGAGTCTACTTGCGGAGGTTCATTCTCCTCAACTTGCGGAGATTCATTCTCCTCAACTTGCGGAGATTCATTCTCCTCAACTTGCGGAGGTTCATTGCCCTCAACGGAATGAGGGATGTTTTCTGAGGAAGTAATGCAATTGGGCAGAGAACCTGCCCTTTTGATCCAGGCTCGAAAGTGGACTACAGTACTTTTGTAAGCAATCCTTCATTTTTTCCTAATATATATAGAAGTCTTGAATCGTCTTATCTTGGTTTCATTTTATTTTCATTCTTTTTTTTCATCTTTCCGCTATATTTTTTTTCCACTATATTTTTTTTCCTCAATAGAAAATTTCCCCTCACTTCCTTTATGACCATCAACTTCTTCCTCTTCATTTCATTAATGTCATGCAACGCCCACACCGCAATTACACAATTCATACTTCACATCATTTGTAAGTATTAAATGCAAGTGTATTTGTCAAGCTTTATTTAAATTTAACTCATTTTCCACGGTTAGCATTAATATTTTAATTAGTTTGTACTCATTTTTCTTAGTTTTATGCTGTATATTTAATTGAACGAAGTGTTTATTTATCATTATCACAGATTTATTTTTTTCACTCTCCGCAAAATTACCGTAGAAGCGTCGAGCGCCTTCTGGGTGGAACCTGCTGCCCTCCCGCAGCACGCTGATGTACAGAGGAGGAAAGATTCACTAAAAGGACAAGACACGATAATAAGTAGACAAAATAAGTGGACAAAAAAACAGTCAAGACACTCCAGCCAAAACAGACCAGTAAAAAAAGTCGAAACACACCCATAAAAAGTAAAAACAATTCAGTCTCAAATAAGTAAAAACAGCAGTCAAAAAAGTAAAACCACTCCAGTCAAAAAATTAAAAACACCAGTGAAAAAAGTAAAACACTCGAATCATAATAAGTCAAAATAATTCAGTCAAAATAAGTCAAACTAATCCATTCAAAATAAACCGAACCATTCATTTAAAAAAGTCACACACCAGTCAAAAAGTCACACACCAGTCAAAAAGTCACACACCAGTCAAAAAAAGTCACACACCAGCTAAAAAAGTCATACACCAGTCAAAAAGTCACACACCAGTTAAAAATGTCACACACCAGTCAAAAAGTCACATACCAGTCAAAAATGTCACACACCAGTCAAAAAGGTCACACACTCGTCAAAAAAGTCACACACCAGTCAAAAAAGTCACACACCAGTCAAAAAAGTCACACACCAGTCTAAAAAGTGAAAACATTCTATTCAAAATACTTTAAAACATTACATCCTCAATCGATGCAAAAAAAAACAAACCCGGAAACAAAGAATTTGAATCGAGAAAAGAGAAAAACTCGCATATCGAGACAGATTCTAACGAGTCCAGTAAACATCTCCCCCCGAGGGAAGTTAAGCCACGCCGGATCAAATTTGTCGTCAGATGGAATCCCGTTTCGGGTCGACTGCTTGGGAGAATTTAACGAGACGTGGTTCAGACTCCAAGTCGAGGCCTCACCCCAATGAGAGAAGTCTCAGAAACAAGTGCACATCGGTAGTAAAACCCGCATAAACAAACCAAGTTGCTTTCCTCCCCTCTTCCCCTCCAATTTAAAGCGCAATAACAACGAAGTCGTATCACGCAGAACATTAGTAAGGAGATGCAGTTAAACAGTAGTGAAGGTATAAGAAGAAGCAGACATAGTGGAAGATATATAGCCGCGTGTCTTTTTTGCAGTCATTGGGGCAGCTGGGTGCACACCTACGTGAACATGGGCCAGAAAGGTGTGCCATTCCTCAAGGTTTCAGTTATACCATGAACATTATCCCTGTTATCACCCCCCTCCACACATACACACACACAGACGCACAGCTGCTTACGGGCAATTACATTCCAAAAGTTTTCCTTTACTATGAAATAAAACTCATTATACTAAAGGCCTAACAGAGGGAGGAAAAACCCGAAGAAAATATGAGAAAACAGGAGACAAAAAAATAAACGAGCTGTTTCTAGATACTGCCATTAATGAAGGAGTCCATTTCACGAGGGAAAAAACTTCCAGAAATTTGTCCAAATTTGAAAACTTAAGAAAACGCATAAAAATTCAAATTTCGAACGAGTTGACATCAACAGAGCCTTGGACCCTCGTCTATCTCGCGCGTGCTCACGAGGGAATCTCGATGGTCGCCAGAATCGGGCGCTTTTTACCACTTCATCGCAGGTCACATCGAATCGGAGGGATTCCGTGCCCCTCTTCAGGTCGGGCAGCCGACTCTGATGCACTTGGATATGCAGTTTCATACAGATGTCTTCACACACACACGCACACACACATAGCCAATCACAAAACCACTCCCCTCCTCCCCAGCAGTCGGGTACACGCACACAACAAATCGCTCTTACGGCAATTTACTATCTGCACTCCCCTAACGTGAAACAGGGAGCTCTACCACAGGCAACAAGGGGTTCCATGACCGTTGCTGGTTTGCAAAAGACAATACTACTGTCCTTCATACCCCCCCACCCCCACCCCCACCCATCTCAACGAGGACTGCCCACTGGTGCCAATTGGCTTCCAGTGATGATCAAACTTATCTTTATGTTAATTACACGCTCAGGGGTTCCTACCATAAGAAAGGACTTTTGGCACTAATATAATGGCCAAATTGACGGAAGAAGACCCCACGTTACTAATCCCGATAGGCAAAAAACGTTTAGCGTCCTCCCAATTTGAGATGGACAAGGCAGTATGTAATCCAACGAGGGATTGAGTGAAAAAATAAGGTTGGGAAATGTTGATTACTGACTATTTCTTGCGGTCGGGGCTGCATCCATCAAAAGAAGCAATAATTAAATCATAAAAAGTAATAGAGAGTGCGCCTCCCCCCCCACACCTTCCCAGCCTCCAAAATGAGAAAGAAATTTTGATTGCAAATTACCAGGAAAACCAATTTTTCAATTTGGCTACCATATATGCTTATAGGGGTATACGTGCCTTCCTAGCCCCATCACCAGCAGAGGATATCTGTCTTGATTGTGATTGGGCAGGTTAAAGTGAATCCCCCCCCCCTCCCCCACAACTACTTTCCTTAACCGTCCCTTTTCAATCGTAGAAAAGATCACCCAACTAATGAAATTCGCATAAAAATTAGAGTGACAATCGTTAGAAAGTTTCGTGGCACCAATAGCTAGTCTTTGGGGGTGGTAATACGTTCCTTACACAGGCCATCACGCACATAACCAATCACAACACCTCTCTTTCTTTTTCCCATCTTCATACCACCCATACAAGGGCTATGGAGACGGGAGAAGGAAAGACAGAGGTGATATGAGTGGATTATATGCGTTATGAACTGTATAAGGAGTTACCTGCCCCCGCCACCACGGGGATATTTCACCGCGTCAGTCAATAAGAGGCTAGCTCCCTATCTACGCTGGAGTTTTGTTTCGCTCTCGTTTGGGATTGAAGCCGATATCTAACCATCAAAAACACAACGTCTTGTCCACTTTAGCAAAGGTCTCCAACCTACACCCCAGGTCGCAGGTGTGGCACTCATCCTTTCGCTCTTACGCCCGGTGTGATGTCTCCATTCTTCGTACATTCCACCGCCTGTCGACATCGAGGCGAGGGGCTTCAGCCGTGTCGTGGTACGGTTACCGAGGCCGTTTCTCTTGCTTAGGAACTCGATACGCCCTCTGGGGAGACTATTCGATCAATCCCAGAGGTCAGATCTTTGCCGACATGATCCACAAGCAGGAGATAGGTGTCTTAAATGCGGATGAGTTTACGCATCACTGCCCAAGAACCGCTTCATTTACCTGTCTTTCTCTATTCCTGTGTTCTCCGGATGCAGAGCCTGATTGGGGAGGGGCGGTAGTCAATGGCATCAATGGTAGTGATCAATTTACCATTTAAATATCAATTTCAGGGCCACTTCTGCCTGAGAGACCACCTTGTGGTGCTTGGCGCAGGCGCGGTAGTCCGCCTTTCAGGAAATGACTGATTTCACTGTCCCAGTCGAGGAGTTTAGTTCGGTGGATGAGGCCGTTGTGTTCTTCTCAGGTAACCTCATCACCATGGGCTTTTTTTATTTTGAGAGCCCATCTGGACACTGCCTACTAAGGCAAACGCGGTAGTCCGCCTTTCAGGAAAGGACTGATTTCACTGTCCCAGTCAAGGAGTTTAGTTCGGTGGATGAAGCCGTTGTGTTCTTCTCAGGTAACCTCCTCACCATGGGCTTTTTTATTTTCAGAGCCCATCTGGACACTGCCTACTAGGGCAAAAGTCACCGTACTCACAACAGAGTCATCACCGTGGGTCTGGCTATTATTACTAGAATGTCTGGTAGTTTTTCACACTAACCACTTCCGAGATGGTCAGCCGAGTGTAAGACGCTCGCCGCTCTTTATGGCGGGCATACGTGTCTTCCCTTAACGCGAATCCCCCTCTTTTAGAGGTGTGAAAGCGAGTCAAAGTGATTCTGGGCAAGTTCTCGCAGGACCCCCATCTCCCGTTCTCTAAGTTAAATGAACCGCAATCTAGGATCCTGCATCCATGCCAGAGTCTTTCGTGACCGCTTTCTACGCATTTTCTACCCAAGATGCTGCTCCGCCAGCATTTAATACTCGTCGTAGTGTCGCGGAAGGCAACCTTCTTGACTTTACCTCCAGAAGCGGAGAAACATTCAACAACAGGTTTACTTTGAGTTAGTTGGGTTCCGCTTTTGCCCTCGTGAGCGGACACCACCCCTGGTCAAGAGGATATCCCGTACGCCATGATTCTTCCTTAGAACCAACAGGATCTGGACACAGGGTATCCTCCCAGGTTCCTGGCGAATAGCTACTGTGCTCACTTTTTGCAAACAAGGGAGAGATCACTCAACCACGGCCGGTTTCCGCCCAATCTCTCGAACCCCCTGCGTGTGCAAGTTGATTGTAAAATTTTTAAATATTAGAATATCATTTTTGCTAGACGAAGAAGTCCGTCTGTCTTCAGCACAGTGCGTCATCTGCAAGTTCAACTCTAGATCGGATGGTATGCTCCAACTAGAAAATGCCGTCTGAAAGGGCTTCATTCGTAGACACCGCTACACCACGGTGTTTTTCCATCTGGAGAAGGTCTATAATACCACATGGCGGTAGGGTATCATGGAGACTCTCCACACGATGGGGACACCTACCAATCTTTATCTCTGAATTTTTTGCGAGATCATCGATTCCGCGTAAGGGTGAAAGGAGCAGTAACCTACCCCATGGGGCAGAAGGAGTGTGTGGGATTGCCAAGCTGGCATTCCTTGTTTACATCAGAGCTCATCTGAACCAGCTTAACCTCTAGCTCAACTTTTACTCACGCGTTTCTTCATTTGAGTTTAAGCTCCGCCTATGGGAATCCCGTGACAGGATAAGAACAACCTGTCACGCTTTCTTCGTCTCTCATCTTGCTTTGAAGATGTTTACATCAGTGTCAGTATGCAGACCATCAGCGACATCACTCTGAGTGTGCCAACCATTTTGCTGACATAAAGCAAGATTATCTCCGCAAAAAAAATCGTTCTGATTGACTGTGAAGAAGTGCCATTAAAAGTGCAGATTGAACTCGCTGATCTCCAGTGTTTAGAAGATTTGAAATCCAAGTTCCCTGCTTTGCCACATCCTCGAATTCTATGACAACTGCATGCTCCTTTCTGGGCGGTTTTCCAACCTGATCCCCCACGTCCAGCAAGTAGTAAGCATGTTTGGCAGCATATTCTGCTTTGAATCGTTGTTCTCAAGAATAACCTGGGTTCGCTCCAGTCAGATGATCGCTTGTCCGATAATCTCCTTCTGTCATCCTCTCCATTTAATCGCGATTTTAGCTTGTTTTTTCTTTCCTCTCGGGTTGCGGTCCCCGAGTCCTCTGAGTCTTTGGGACCCTCTGGCTGAAAGAGTTGGTCATGTACTAGGGTAATGAGAAATTGATTTAATTTACATTTACACTACGGAGCAAAATTAGAGAACGATTTTCCGTTATTAAAATATTTTCCAAAATATGATAGGGTAAATGAAATTTCTATGGTAGATAAAGGCCTGTATTTAATATATTTTTTATGAAGATTTCATACGATATACGATTGTATCTTGTGAAATTTTCATAAAATGTATTAAATGTATGCCTTTATGAACTATGGAAGTTTCATTCACCTACCCATCATATTTTTGAAAATATTTTGATAAAGGAAAATCGTTCTCTTACCAATTACCAATTGATGTAAGTGTGCGTGTACGTGACAGAGCATGGCTGCCGGCAAAAGGCAGAACGCATTAACTCCAAAAATGCGATTTTTGTAAATTTGATACCTATGAAATCGGTATAATGAGACGAACATGTCTATTACGGCAGTTTACGTCTGTCTTGTCATCATACCGAGATTTCAAATTGAAAGTTGCATTAACTCCACTGAAATCTTGAGTATCAATTTTCTAAAAACAAGGATTTTGGAGTTAATGCGTTTTACCTTTTAGCGGCAGTTGTGTGGATAGACAGAACGAAATAAAAGTGGCGAAAAGAGAACGTAAAAGATTTGCAAAGGGATGCAAGGTGTCTGGCGATCAGGCTTATCAGTTTCATTATATTTTTGTTTTCGTGTATCTTTTGTTGTTCTTCTTGTTATAGTTATATTTGAATGGCGTTCAAGCGTTTTGTCTCAAAAACTATGTTTTTTGTATGTGCAATGAGCATTTCCTGTTGTTTTGTTATAATTATTAGTTATTTAGTATTTAGTATTTTTTGTATTTAATTTATTTAGTGGTGTATGTTGTTTTTTTGTGTCTTTTGTGGTTTTCTTTCTTCTTATCATATTCGGGGTTATTTTTAGTCATATCGATAGTTTTATGGTCGTATTTGGTTAAATTTTACTATGTTCGTGAGTTTCTTTGTTTGGTAGGAGTTTTCTTTTCCATTAAAAACCAACTATGAAAATTGTTCTCTAATTTTGCTCGGTAGTGTAGCTTTAACCCACAATGTAAATTATTTTGCTGAAACGTTGCTCAACCCAAGTAACATAAAATGGCTGTATCCTAACCTAGACCTTTCACCTTGTTATTTTATTCTAACTTAATAAATCAAACCTCGAATTAAATTTGTACTGATTCCATAGTTAAGTTGTTTTTCTCTTCAGAAGCTTACATTTAATTATGCCAATTTTCTCTCATAATCTTTCCAAAGTTTCGCTCAATTTTTCTTTTGCTCAACGTTTCACTTAAATTGACCTTTGCTCTTTTTGCATCATCAATCTGTCTGCCAAAACGAAATTCGAACAACTGTCCATCACACTAATAAATACCCACCGCACAACTCATTTCATCCATTTACATCACAGTCTAAGAACCAATGTTGAGAAACTTTTGTGTTGAGGCCCTGGATGGTTTGTGCTACATAGCTTTAAGTAGGTTAAGTTTGGGATAGATAAAATATATACAATTTTGAAGAAATAATATATTCCAAACCATTTTATTTATTTCCGAATTTATTAATATTTTGCCATTCTTTAAGACGTTGGCCAAATGAGCCACAAATAATTGTAGGGAAAGTTAATTTGGACCACTTGAGATTCGATAAGATTCAACGGGTATCAACGCTTGGCCAGAATGGACGATTCAATCCAGGAACATGAGTAGAACACACTTCCTCTTTTTGAACTCAAAGACCTCAAGAAGTTTAGGGAATAAAAATCGCCGTTCATTCTCATGGGCATAGTACCCAATAAAAAAAAACAAGGAGACGCAAATAAAAAAAAATAATATCCCATATCATTAACCGACTCATTTCCTCCTTTATCGCAATAAATTCATATCAACGATTCCCCAGAAAAGTTAATGAATGCTTCAAGTATTTCTCTTCCTCGTGAAGTTAGTTTTATAGCGCTTCCGAATCTCTCTGGAGGTCATCATAAAGTTTGTTGGTTATCGGATTCCGACCGTCTTTTTTCCTTTCCAGAAATGATTAAAGGCGATAGCTCGCTTCCTCTTTGCAAAATCCCTGCAGAGTAATGAGATTTCCGAGCATCTCCCACTTTCCACAACACAAGTAATACAAATGAAGCCCCTTCTAGTTTTACACAAGACCTGGAGTTGGCATTTAGCAGCCTTTTGTTCACGCCATCACTCAATAAAAGTAACAGGACAATAATGGAATTTCAGCACAGCTGATCAGCATAGGTGCTCACCCCTCACGTATAAAAACCTAAGGATTATACAAATACTTAATGCCAGTTTCACACTTGTTCACTTCATTTTACCTCAACCCACTTACGAATTTTCTCCCAAATGCTGGCGGAAGGATTATGCCCTATTCTTTGTTTCATTCTTTTTTTAATAAATTTAAAATAAAAATTATAGTTTTCAACCTTGGTTCGCCGGATGTAAGATTGCTTATAGGAAGAGAAAAATATTTTCCTTATCAAATTATCCCAAAACTTGTTTTAATTCCCATAGAATAGCAATGAGATAAAAAGATCCGCATTAATTAGAGCGTGGGATGTAAGATTGAACCCTCAACGGTCGGAAAAAGTATTTGAAACCACTGATCACGTATCAAACCCAAGAAAGAGTGACAGAACCCAAGAAATAATGACAGAGGCCAAGCAAAAATAACCAGGAGACAAAAGTTAGGGAGTAAATTGGTAACTGTTTGGGAGTCGCACATGGGATCGAACAATGGATCGTTCATCCATTACAAGAAAACAGCTGTTATGACACACCATCGCACGGGGACTGATAATTTTATCAGTTGTAGCGTTGGGCATCTAGAAGTTCAGCGCAGTAAGTGACCTGAACAGGTTTGGTCTGCACGATTGTCTAGACCGGAATATTAGTAGAATAAATCATGGCTAAAACCGTATTCTGTTGGGAAATTTTCACACAGACCCTTTACTGCAGCCATGAGAACGCGGCTAGTAACAAAAAGAGGTTATATCGTTTTTTTACCTCATCCCACACAATTCTCAGATGTCCAGCAAACCATCAGATAATCTCGACATCAGACCGCCTTCGGCAACCATGGCGTCACAGATACCACGAACTAAGAGGTGTAGAAATTCAAATGGCCTGATATCATCATGGCGCTTTGCGACTTGCTAATCTTTCCACCTTTTGCAATAAACTCTTGGGTGCGGATGTGTAAAGCTTATTCTTAGTCCATCATCGAAAGAACAATCAGCAACATAATTGATTAACGTCATGGAACGAATAAAGTCCATCACACAGGTATACGAGATCCTAAGGCTGCGAATATGCGCCTTCCAAGTGATGCGTCAGTAAAAATAAAACGGTACGAATCCATCACCTCAAGGCAATCCCCGTTTAGGAATAAGTCCAGGTCGACGTGGAGCCGTGGATGGCGGCAGAATTGCACCACCTTAGTCTTGGACAAGGAAAACTGAAACCTGGGCGCTTCGGTATAATGAGAGATGCCGTTTAATGGCTTTTGAATTCGATTCTCTAGAGTTGGTATCCGGGCGTAACAAAAGATATCGAAAGGTCGTCCACGTAGAGTGTAGCAAAAATATCTTGGGCAGCACCGAGGTGATGAGGCTGATAATCATGGCAAAACGTGTGACACTGACTGACACCGCTTACGTGCAGGGCGCTTTGTGAGTGGATATAAATCACAATCCGGTCTCCGAAACGGGCGCGTCGAGTAATTTTCCCTACAGAGCTGTTTATTGCAACCAGCTCGGCCGTGAAGACATACGCAGCGCCTGGAAGAGCCTCGCTGACTTCAAACGGACGGAATACGGCGTGGAAAAAGAGCCCCTCCTGGAACTTAGAGCAATCTGTATAGAACTGGTACGGTTCCAGAGTGACACGAAGTGTGCTTCAAAAATGCAGAACGCAATACTCCCGGCGCTGTAAAAGTTTGGGAGCCCCGGCGTGGCTACAAATGGTCAAAGGTGGTACCCTCCAAGGTGGCGCCCTGGGCAGATTACAAGGGCGCCAACGACCCAAGAGCTATACCTAGCTCTCGAAGTAGGTTGCTGGCCTTAAATCCGAAGGGCTTAGGGTATGACTAGCGTCTCTCGGGGGCATAGGCACCGTCTAGATCAGCTGCGAATGCAGTGAGAACTGTTGGCTATTGGGGGAATCACTGGGCTCACGCGGACAGGCGAATAATGCACTGTGCGCGGCGCAGAGTGAGTGGCATCTCCCTATTATCTACAACTATGCTCTCAATGGGGAAAGTGCGGAAAGAACCGGTTGCCAGGTTAAGGCCGTTGTGGTGGATCGAGTCCACCTCCCGCAATACACGTTCAGCTGCGGATGCATAAAACTCGCATCCGTAGTCGAGCTTTGAACGAACAAAGGATCGATAAAAAGTAAGGCAGTAGCCCTATCAGCGTCCCAGGCGCTGAACGTCACGGAACGAAGAATATACATTGCGCAGGTACAAGAAACCCTAAGGCTGCGAATGAGCCTTCCAGGTAAGACGTCGGTCAAATACAAGACCAAGGAAACGGTGCTAATCCACCAGTTCCAGGCGCACCCCATTTAGAAAAAAAGTCTGGGTCAGTGTGGAGCCATGGATGGCAGCAGAATTGCACAACCTTAGTCTTGGCCAAGGAAAACCGAAGCCTGTACGCATCGGCATAACGAGAGACGCGGTTCAATGGCTGTTGGAGTTAATGCTCCAGAGTTGGCATCTCAGCCGTGCCAAAAGAGATCGAAAGTTCGTCCACGTAGAGCGTAGCGAGAACAACTTATGGCAGCACCGAAGTGATGCCGTTGATGCTCATGGCAAAGAATGTGACGCTAAGGACACTTTCCTGCGGGAAAGCCTCTTCATGCTGTGTTGGGCCGGAGGGGGCTCTCCCCACCGGTACCTGAAATCGACGATCTCGCAAAAATTCAGAGGCGTCATTTCGCCCCGTCGTGTGTAGAGTCTCCATGATGCCGTATCGCCATGCGGTATCATAGGCATTCTCCAGATCGAAAAACACCGTGACGTAGTGCTGTCTACGAAGGAAGGCCTTGCAGACGGCATTTTCCAGTCGGAGCAGAGCATCCGACGTGGAGTGGAACTTGCGGAAGCCGCACTGGGCAGAAGACAGATGGCCCCCGCTACCAAACAAAAAGCTAATCTAACATTTACCAATTTTTCCATCAACTTGCAGAGGCAGGAAGTTAGAAAGATTAGGCGGAAACCGGCTGGGGTAGAGTGATCTCTCCCCAGTTTGGAAAGAGCGAGCACAGTAGCGATTCGCCAGGAATCTGGGTGAGTACCCTCTACCCAGATCCTGTTGAACAAATCTAACAGAAAGTCTATGCCTCGCTCACTCAGGTGTCGAAGCATGGCGTACGTGACATCGTCCGGACCAGGGGCGGTGTCCGTGCACGAAGCGAGAGCGGTAGGCAACTCCCTCAGAGTAAACTTGTCGTTGAAGGGTTCTCCACCTAATAAGGTAAAGTCCAGCAACATCCCGTCTAGAGAATGCGGAGAAAGCAGTTGCGAAGGATTCCGCCACGGACGCGGGGTTCCAGATTGTGGTCCCATTCTGGTGGAAAACGGGAAAGGGGTCCTGCGAGAACCATCGCCGAATCTTTTTAACTCGCTTCAACATCTCTGCTAGAGGGGTCTTTCCCGTTAATTTAAGACACGTACGAGTATGCCCGCCAAGAAGCCCCGCGGGCGTGCTTCGAAATATACCTGAACCTATCCCTAGTCAGACGAAATTCGCCGACAGTGAAATCGTTCTGGCGGCGTTTATAGCTCATGTAGGCATAAAGCTTCTGTTTGAGGGCCTTCTCACACTCCGCTGACCATCACGGGAGTCTTCGGCGTGCGAAAGGGTCAGACGCTCTAGGAATAGTAGCTACGCCTAATACAATGAGGTTGCTGGAGAAGTTCCACGCCAAGCACCACCGGGGCGGGTTCTCGGGTGGCAGCGGCCCAGAAAATAATATTATAATAGGAAAGTGATCATTACTATGGAGGTCATCGACCACCCCCCTACCCAAAATCAGGCTATGCATTCGGTGAGCACAAAGATATATCGAAACAGGAAAATGAAGCGTTAATCAGCTTGTCAATCAGGTCAGCAAGGACTTGACCTCGAGGATTATTCGAGTACTTGCACGTCTACAGGCGCGATTCGCATGATCGAAGCGGTAGCAGTAGTAACACCACAGTGGCCGTGGTACGGATGTATTCTCACGGTAGTGATAATAACTGACATGCAACGACTCAGAGAGCCTGTCACGATCGAACTCGACGAAGTGTAGGTGTGGGTCTCGAGGCCCCTCCTTGTTTTCTTATCACACACTGGACCTTGACCTCCCCTTGCTCGGCCATCTCTAAGATGATGTTAGTTATGGAGTAGTCCACGAGTTCCCTCGCATAAACTACTCCTTTCACGAAGTTCATGGTAGAGTGAGGCGCCACACTCACCCACGTGCCATTAGAGTCTCTAAAGGGCACTAGTGATAGCAGCTTCGGAGGGATCTGATGCATTTGCCAGAAGGCTCCCGTTCGAGAAACGGGACACCTTCCTCCCTATACCATTCAACCTAGCCACCATTTATCCTAGCTAATTCTCTCCTCTGAACGATCATGTTGCCTTTGGTCAAAATGCTGCCATGAGTGGAGCGAATAACGAGGAAGCGTTTGACGCCAGCGGGTTCAAAATCTTCAGGTAATCTTTGAATGTAGGGCCCGACGTATTCAAGGCTCCGCTCTGCGCACTTGCACCTTTGGTTTTAGTGTGGGCATCCCTGCCCGAGGGCATCTCGGGGCTGGACATGCCGATCCTGGCCTCGGCCTGGTTGCTTACCAAAATAGCAGTGGACACGTCCTTTCCCGGAACGCCCGCAAAGAGAGAGGAACCCCTTTTTTGGAGAGGGGGCGGCGAGTGAACCCGCTTCTCTCCACCCCTGAATAGGCCACAAGGCGAGACTCATCAAAATACTTATCTGAAATGAAGAAGGGCCTGGCTGTCAAATAGGCATGATTCAGCTTCTCAGGCGGCTTGGGCCGCCTGAGGAGAAGCTTGCAATCTGGAGCGTGGTCAGCTCCGGGACCATGTCCAGCTGGTGGGCTTCCTAAAGTGGTCATTACCCCACTTAATGTGTCACATTCTCAATCGAGGACTCCTCAGTCTTTTCATATTGAGCTGGCGAGCCGAGCTCCATTGTGGAAGAGATGGGTACCGGCCCTCGTTAAGTACAGAATGCATGCCTTGAGGACAGTAAGGCTCACAACTAGGCAGATCCTGCTGTCACATTTTCCTGTGATAACAAAGAAAAAACTACCGTCCGTGAAGTGATGGAATCGCCCTTGAGCGACTCAGAAAAAAATGGGGTGAAGGGGCATCCACCGCAACTCTAGATATGTGAGAGCAGTAAACCTCTTCTCCTGGAGAATAGGGTTGAAGAAACGCCTCAGAAATGATAGTAGGCCCCTCTTTTCGGCTCCAAAAATGGCAAAAGTAAAGCCTCTTTGTCGCAGAAAAATGGTGATCGGAGCCCCTCTCTAGGTTGAAGGCGTTTCTTCTTGTCCTTCGTTCTCCCGACATCTGATATCGCCATCTAGGGAGGTCATGGTCATGCTTAGAGGAAGATCTCAATGCTTTTGCGGTCACCTACTATTTCCTTCATTTGTAGCCATTGTAACCTGCTAAGTTGGACCTTCACAACCCGGCCCGCCATTTAGGTGAATTTATCCTCGAGCTGTTACCATAAAGGACGGCGCCAACATAGCTACCTTATATGTGTACTGGAAGAAGGTGAGCAGAGTCTATGGACCAACACAATACGTGCCTAATATTTACCTCAGCCATGGGCTTTAAGCCATCGCATCAGGTAGGGAACACTGATATCATCTAAGGACCAATAAGAGGAGGAAAGTAGCCAAACAGCCTGAACTTCTGTGGATATAAGAGCCAGTTTGGAAGGGAGTATCTGGCGTGTAATAAAGATAAGGAAACAGAGGCTGGTTCACTAACGAGTAGGGTGGGTTATACCTACTATTATCATTCCACGGCGCTACGTGATCCAAGGATGACATAGTTCACCCATGGAATAATGTCTAGCGAACCGAACTCTGCCCAGGTGAGAATAGTTCCTCCTGGTACAAAGTGTTGGTAGACAAGAGATTGAGGGGATAGTCGTGGAAAAAAATCTATAAATAAAAAGAAAATAAATAACTTTCTCAGATCCCATCAGAGAGTTCACGCCAACCCATGGACAGGACTTCCCTAATTTGCACTCAGGCTGGTAGGATGTGCAGCTTCTCCGGGTACCAAGTGCAACAGACCACACAAGTTAACCCCTTGCAGGGTTTGTTTACCAAAACCTTTTGAAAAATTGTGAGCAAGCTGTCATATGATACATTTCCCAGAGGTTTCTCTTGGAACAGTGGCAGCCGAATCACCCAGGTTTCCTTCATCAGAAGCGGCTATCGCTATCATTTAGGCACCGGAAATTACCGGCGGGGTTTCTTGCTGGAAAGAAAGCCGCTCTTCGAATAGGCTCTGGCAAGTATATCCAATAATCTTTGTATGGGTTCCGTACCACTATCTTGTGAGTCAAAAGAATCAACGCTTGTATTTTTTTTAATAAATAAAGGCGGTAATATTGAATGAAGGTGCCATCTAAACAAAGAAATAAGAGCCAAATTGTTCGTTCAGTTCTCAGTCTTTGTCCTCATTATCATTCAAAATGCTCAGTGTAGCGACATCCGCCAAGGGGGAAGGACGTTTCTCAGGACAATAGAATCCCACTATTAAAAAGGTTCTTTAACTCCTCACCATCTTAGGTCATGTCTAAACTCTGGTGATGAATGCTGTTTTCCACCTTTTTGAAGAAACTTTAACTAACTTCCCACAAAATAGAGTTGACGTGCGTCAAAGCGACTAAACCTACCCCACCTCCTCCCACTCTTATAAGAAACAGATTCCTATTGTTATGATCAGATTTATGGGCGTCAATTTTTACAATCCATAAAAACAATTTTAAGATAAAAATTCAGAAATAAGCTTTTTTTTAAACGAGTTATACGAATTTTAATTCAAGAATTTTATGTTTTTAAAGAATTTGTTCCCTTTTTAATATTTGTAAAAGAATTCGTTCCCTTTTAAAAGATTTTTAAACGCTCTTTGTTTTAAGATTTTTTAAAGAATTGGTTGGTTTTTTAAAGATTTTCAAGAATTTGTTCATTTTTAGATTTAAATAATTTGATAGATTTTTCTGAATTCAAAGGCCATTTTTTTTATTAATACTTGAAAATTATAACCAATTTTAAACTTAAGAAAATGATTAATTACAATTTTATTGAAAACATATGAATACAATGAAACATTTCTGTCCCGATAAAAACGCCAGATGGGCGAAAAAAATGTCCTTATCAAAAGGGCAAAGGACAGTAATTTTTCTCTCCGGACAAACGGCCGCGACCCCATTCGTTTCGTACTCAGACTTGGGACATTTGCGCGTATCTTTCAAAGTGACCCTTCCCACCAGTCGCTCATCCTCGATGCTTGGTCACCTCAGGGGATGTCAGGTGACATCTGGAGGCTTGTGTGCCTTCTAAGCCCCAATGTCTACATGAGGCTCAGTGGCTATATCTATTACCCACATTTCACTTTCTCTAGCTTCACCCCTTTCTTTACAGATCTCTCCTTAAAAATTTCTGCCGGATACTCTATTGTTGCTATTGGGATTTAAATTCGAGACAAAAATTGCCCACCTGGGTGACATTCCCTTGTTGCTATTGCGATTTAAATTCGAGACAAAAAATGAACTACCTTCGTGATACTCCATTGTTGCTATTGCGATTTAAATTAGACACAAAAATCGCCCACCTGGGTAACACGCCCTTGTTGCTATTGCGATTTAAATTGGAGACAACATGGTCCACTTGCGTGATATGCTATTGTTGCCATTGCGATATATATTAGAGGAAAAAATTGCACAACTGCTTGATACGCCATTGTTGCTATTGCGATTTATATTAGAGACAAAAATGGCTCACTGAACATTATACTCACATTCGACGGAACGAAAGAGATTGCGGAAAAGGAACCTATTTTTAACCTTACCACAGTCGTTCACAACCTTTATTGCCCTAAGGCTTCCTTTAATTTTTCAAAAGAATGTACAACCCACCACTAGCGGAAAACTCATAATTTCAAAAGTACTGAATTATTTTATTTCCTGCTGCGCCACCAATTGGAGCCATTACAGAGACTGTCAAGTGTTTTAGAAGTGTAGTCCATAATATTCTATCAATCTATGGCAAACAGGTTTATATGAGGCGAGTAAATCAACCGGTAGGACAATATAGACGCCAAGGAAGGGTTTTATCTGGCAAAAGGTTATGGGATATGTTGGGATAGAAATACAGGCGTTATTATCTTTTGGAGGATTTAAACTGGAATCCTGATGACAAACGCATCGTCCTACTTTTCTTTGAACCACATCAGCCAAGCCGAGAATGGGATCCCGACGACTAGGCAACACAAGATTCAGATTCCCTTGCTAATGCTTCCGCTTTGGAGGGATTACTTCAGTGCACCTGTCCCCACTGGCACAAATAACACGGAAAGCAGCAGTCACAACAATAGGAACCACGGGGCTGGCCCATCCCTGGCGTAAACACCGAGACAAATGAATGTAATCAATTTTAGATGAAAACAATATTAAACTAATTAGACTGTCCAACAACAAGTTTATTGGCTTAGTTTTTTATCGGATTTAGGACAATTATCATTTCCTGAATCCAAATATTACATTGGTATTGCTCAATCAGGTCAACCTTTTGATTGGTCGCCATATGAAGTCTTTTACGGGGTTTTTTTTATATCTACGGGTATTTTCTAGTTATGTGATGCAAAGATCTTTCTCATTTCTTTAGATAAACAAATTCTAAAGAATTTACGTGTGGCAATTATTAAATAACTGGTATTTTTCTTTTCCAAGTGAGTGAAATTGATTCGGCCTGAAGATCTTGCAAAAATAAGCCCGATGTATTCTGAAACATCGTCAGCGAATACATCGTTGTTCTTAAGAGGAATCTAGCCATCATAAGTATCATAAAGCGTGCTTATCATGCTTATTTTGGTATGAAACTTGGTGACCAGGATTAAGCTTGGGCGTCATACATTGTTTGCAAGATATGCTCCGAGTATCTGCGTCGTTGAACCAAGGTCAAGAAGATTTGTCTGAGGTTTGGAATTCGCGTAGATTGGAGGGAGCCGACAAAACATAGCACTTTCCTCTACTTCTGGGTTATTGATTTGACTGGGATCAGCAGAAAGAGCAGGAGCAGCCTCTAGTATCCTGATTTTCAATTAGCGCATCGTCCTGTATCTCATTGTGATGTAATTCCAGTTCCTGTCTTTCGAGAACTTCCTGACATTAGTGACGAATATTCCTCTATTGTTGAAGAAAATAAGACGTGTTTTTTGACGATGATGCTTCACATCATTTTCCACACAAGGATCTAAATGATCTAGGTGACGATATCAGCTTTTCAAAGTTTTCTGCCGAATTGTTGGCATCCAGTTTGAAGGAAAATAAACCTCCTCGCATCACCATCTACCGCAAAATACATTTAGGTCATCTCTGTTTTCTTTTCTCTAAATAGAATAGCTTGTTGTATTTTACAGATATTAAGCAGCTTCTGCATAGGCTTGGAGTGCCACAATACCAACCCAAAGATTGGAGACTGTTCATTGACAGCATCAAGCGATCGCTGTAATGTGTTCCAATACACAACGGCAACCAGTTTGCGTCTGTACCACTCACTCACTCGACTACACTGAAGGAGAAGTGTGAAGCGGTGAAGCCCGTGATGTAGAAATTCGTTAAGATCAGCACGAGTGGTTGATTTGTGTTGACATGAAGATGCTGAACTTCTTGTTCGAACAACAGTCCGTGGTTCACCAAGTACCCGTACTTTCTGTGCATGTAGGATAGTAGGAACCGAGCTCAGCATTACACGAGGAAGGAGTAGATGTATAGGAAGGATTGGTGCCTTGCAGCGCAAGGAACGTCATAAACAACCTTCTGGTGAACAGAGATAGGATACTCTTACCACCGCTGCACATCAAGCTCGGTTTAATCAAACAGTTTACCAAAGCTCTGGAGAAGGATAGTAGCTGCTTTATTCAATTGAGCCACGCTTTTTCAGCATTGACCATAGCAAGTTAAAAGCTGGTATCTCTGACGGTACTCAATACCGTCAGGTCATCAGAGATCCAGAATTTTATAACTCAATAAACGTAGTGGAAATGGAAGCATGAAAGGCTTTTGTTTTGGTCGTGAAGAACTTTCTTGGCAACAAGAAAGCCAGGACCTACACAGAACATGTCACCAATATGCTGACTGCATTCAGAAACCTCGGATACAACATCAACATCAAAATACATTACTTCTTTTCACATCTGCATCAGTTTCTTGAGAATCTGTGATCAATGAGCGACGAGCAGAGTGGGGGGGGGGGAAGGGATTCCATTAGGATATTAAAGAGGTGGAGGCCAGGTATCAGGGATGCTGGGTGTCAGGAAATGAGAGAGAGAGAGAGCGAGCGGGTGTGATCGAGTCACGAGAAGGGATTCCAAGCGAAGTAGCCTTACTTCCAGACCTTCGGTAAACTTCTGGAGCGATAACGCGCCAGAAACTCGTCCCGTTTATGGCGCAATCATCGAGCGACAAACCCCGGTGCTATTCGGTCTCGCAGCAGGAATCCATATTTGGAACGACGAAAACTAAGTCTGGAATATAGCTCTCAACCCTCTTCCTCGAAGAAAATCTTCCCCCAAGTTCCTATACTCGTGGTCTTCTCCAGAAAATCGTAAGATTTACATTTTCCTTCATCGTCGAAGAAGCGTGACGCTCTCCGACGAAGTGACTCACTCCGCGATCTCCTCCTGGTGCCTCTCGAGTAATTATTGTAATAATTATTGAGCCTCTTACGGCCAAGACTTACCTCATAGTCGCCTCCCGCTTTCCCCTCTGATAATTTGTGTAATTATCGAACCTCGTACGGCTAAGACTCACCTAGTAGTCACCTCCCGTTGTCCCTCGGGCAAGTATTGAGCCTAGTACGGCTGAGACGAGTCCTACTTGTCATTTCAATTTAATCCAATTAGTAACGGTGTCAACTAAATCGCTTGTATATTATTCTGTAAATATCTATTGTTGTTTGTATAAGATTAAAAGATTATCTTTGTTCTCCTGTTTAAATCATCTGACCACCAAAGACTTAGTAAATAATATCAATACCGGCCACGAGTAATTCATTCTCGCCATTTTAATCCCTATCGCACTCTCGGAAAATCTTGTCCCACCAAATTGGGGCTGTTGTCTTTCCTCCCTTGCATCTTTGGCGAGGAAGCCAAAAAGGGTTCAGATTAGGACTAACCGAATTCTACGACACTGAGATTTAGTCATGGTGGCTGATTACTGGTATACTCTGAAGAGAGAGAGAGATCCCTACCACTGACCATTCTAGGAGTTCGAAGAAACGTAAGTTCATGCCTCAGAATTCTTAACAATGATGACCTAATATCTAATTTATATGTACATACCTTTATCTCTGTCTACTATTCAATGTAAACTAATCATCATCATCATCATCATCATCATCATCATCACTAACTCTATAATTGTATAACGGGATTATTGAAGATGGGTGAAAAATTAATAAATGGTTATTTTTTCCTTAGTCGACAAATGACATGTTTTTTATCAAAGTTATTTCTAATAATTCTTTTATAATATCAAAAACAAAATGGTGAAGTTCAGAAATAAATATAAGTATCGAAATTTTGTGAATTTTTAAAAGCCAAAGAATTACAAATGGTGAAGTTCAGAGAATTCATTTGTATATATCTTCTATAACTATATTTTAACAACGTGATATTTTGAAAGGGGGAAAATTTAGTTTAGAGTTCATTTTTTAAAATTATTATAATTGGCGAAGTTCAGAAAATTTATAAAAATTTAACCATGGCTGCTTTTTTTTAGATTTTAAATTTAATCTTAGTAGCGAAGCGCAATCTGCCCCCGTAGGGGGGGAGAGGTGAAGGCATTGCCTGATTTTTTAAAATATTTAATTTATAACTTGTTGGAAAACTATGTTTACTATCTTAAAAACCTATTTTGGATAAGAAATATTAATAAAAATCAACCGAAAATGTAACTAAAATGTAATAGATTTAGTTATAAAATCGGATTTTATTTAAATTGACTTAGCACAAAAACAGGTAATCGGAGAAAACGGATGTCACTTTCGGATTCAGCGGTGCAAAATTGTGCCCAAATCACTTTAAAAAACTTAAACGAGTTCCAAAGATTTTTTTCGCTACCCAGTGTTATTTCTCATTATTTATTATTATTTACGTGTTAATTTTCAAAGTTAATTTGGTCTCAAAGGCCCACTCCTTCAAATATATTTTGAAGAGTGGAGTTCTAAAACTCAATACTCTTTTCACTAATACAAGGGAACTAATGAATAATAATAATAATGGGAATATCACTTATCATTTAGGACGGTGGCTATACTACCAAACCCAAGCACTAATACACGACGTCTCACCTATTTCAGACACTATTTAATTACCTATAACTACTATTTTGTACAGATTTAGATCAAACTTTTTTCCATCAATAATAAAAAAGGACAATTTTTTTTTTAAATGCACACTTTTTGGTCTAAATCGGTCATAAATTAGATGAAAGACAGTATCTCTAAATCGGTGAAAAAATAGTTAGGAAAATTAAGTATCCGACGTTTAAGAAGCGGGAAAAAATATCGTCGACCCAAATTGAAGTCAGAATTGTGCATTTGAAAATTGCCCCCAAACTGGAGTGTACTAATGGGCTCTAAGATGGAGAGATGAAGCAAATTCGCGGATAAATTTATAAAAAATATGATAAAAGAGCAAGTGAAGAGTGAAGAAAGGGGCTAAATAGAAGGGTCAAGCATAACAAAGACGAGCACCTTGTGGATGGGGGGGGGGGGCATTATGCAGCGATGAAGCTGAAAGGGTCAATATCAAACTGTATCGCTCTCATTGGTCGGAGCACAGGCAACATACCAAATGGAGCAAAGAAACGTTTAAATAAAACGAAAGGCCTTGACATCTCCACCCATAAGGAAAACCGGCCTTCACCAATCCTAGAAAAAGTCCCTAGGGCCAGAGCATGGCAGGTAGTCTCCTCTTTGCACAGCTCCCATTATGTTTCTTAGCACACTTTTTCAATTCCACTAACTTTACCATTTTGTTTTTAGAAAAGCGAAACTGAAAGAGCTCAACCCACGAATAGAAGCGCTTAGGGGGGAAAGTAGACAAGGGTAGAATGCAGATTAGAAAAAAGGAGTAACTGGATTGGGGATGACAAAGACTATTCTAGAAATCAATAACAGGGACTATTGCATAAAATAATAATTCAATTCATTTTTAACTCATTATTACACGGGCTATTGCAAAAATCGATAACAAGGACTATTTAAAAATCTATAACAAGGACTATAGGAAATATAAATAACATGTCTATTGGATAAGTCAACAACAAAGAGTCTTTGAAAATCGATAACAAGGCCTATTGAAAATTTTTAGAAAAAAAAACCTCGGCAGCAATCTATAACAAGGGCTATTGGAGAATTCAATAAAAAGGACCTCGGCAGCAATCAATAATAAGAGCTATTGGAGAATTCGATAAAAAGGACTGCGGCAACAATTGCTACAAAGATTTAGTGCAAAAATTAATAACAAGAAAAATAGCAAACAACAATAACAAGGACTATGCTATAAAACAATAATACCGGATATTTTAATCATAAATCACAACCCTTGATCTTATCACTAAAAAGACCCAGTTCAAACCACTTGGGGAATCGGGCCATACAAAATACCCCAGCAAGTCACTTATCGAAGAACCACTGGACGCTAAATACCCATATGTAAAAATAAAGGAAGAAACTATTCCGACAAAACGACTAAAGGACAAAGTGGCACGAATTGACATTGATCGCCGATGGCACTCAGTCAAGTGAAGTCGCCATGACTTCAATCCATCCAGGGCCAAGGGAGTTCGAGCCCTCGAAATGGCTGTGGTAAATGCATCAAAGGTAGTCGAACCCTTAACAAGTATTTAGAAAGAGCCCACTTCCTTGCCACTTCCTTGCCACCTTGCACCGGTAGCACAGTGGTCCTGTAATAGGAACTCGATACCTCAAATGTTGTACCAAAATTATTACAGAATCAAATTGTATTTGACAATTTCAGAAACCACAATGGACGACATTTCACAAATTACTATAATTTTGACAACCAAACTAAATGTGATGGTCTTTTACCCTATCTCTACGCGTTCAGACCTCTCCTCGGACCATTGGAAGCTCCCTCGTGTTTTCCTTTACCTTCGAAGGCCGTCAAATCGACGCTTATCCAGCGAGGTCGGGCGCATCCGACGACCAACGCTCAACCATCTCTCACAACAGGTTGAATCCGACTGACCCTCGTGACAGTTCTCAAGTGCCTCCACGTCAGCAGTCTTCCTCCAACCGACCCCCCACAGCCCCTACCGGGCAAAATAAAAACAATCCCCCACTAAAGAGAAGACGGATGGATGCCACATCCCTAGGAAGCCCCTCATCGCCCCTCCCCTGCCGAAAGACAATGCTAAAAGGAAATCAAGCGATCAACTATTGGTTGAAATTAGCCCCTCTCTCTCCCTTTCCTTTCCACTACCCAAGTAGCGAAATCGCTTCGCTATCAAGTGAAAAAATCGATTCTGCTGATACCAATTACGAGTAGAATCAGTGCCACGATTGGCTCACTCATGAGATACTTTTTTGACTACTCACTCGATAGCACTCCATAACAAATAGAGAAAGAGGATGGAGGATAAATAGCAGAGAGAGAAATTCTTAAAAAAGTACTTCACCCTCCCAAAATATTACCAATTTTAGAAAGTTTATAGTAGCTTGTTCCTGGACGTCCCCTCACCCCTGATGAGTGTCAAACTGTTGAGAGAGAATGGTTCATTTCGGCCATAATCTTTTCTGTCCAGTTTTATTTCTATACTATGGGGACTTTGCAAAAAAAAAACATCCGTGATGCCACCCCCCCTCCCCTCCCTATGAAAAAAACATGAACTTAGGTCAGCCATGACCATCATAGGCATCTGTACATAGTAATGGCGGTGAAGAGAGGGAAATGAAATAAAGAGCGATAAAACAAAGGACTGACAATGGAAAAAGAAAAGTACTGATAAACTAGGACAAATCACTACTTAAAAAAATATCTAGGTGTTCTTTTGTTTTTTATCACTTCTTCTGAGCTTGGAAGAAGTGGTGTACTTCATCGGTCTATTGGACGAGTTTTATAAGTGCAGCGAGCTGTTTGGGAAAGACGGGCTACAGCTGAACAGAGTAGGCTCGACGAACTGGAAATAACAGGCTACACCTGAACAGAGCACGTTCTTCAAGATTGGGAAGACTTTTAGAAAATCCTCTGATGGATTTTCGAGAGGAATTCACCAGAGGCTGTAGAGCATTGTTCTAGAAGTTTAACACGAAATTTATTATGATTGTACACAAACACGCCCAGTTTGAAGAACGAGATGCGTCAGAAGATTTTGTTATTATCACAATTACGGAAAAATGGATTTTAGATATCTAGTTTTTGATAAGTAGTAATAAAATAGTTTTGTGCAGCCAACAGGGCAAACACAAACGCAGGCTATTATTCTTTTGGAATACTTTCTCCTTAGTCTCCAATTTATTTGGGGGCCTGCTGATATTTACAAGCCTAATCCTCAATTTATTTGTGGGCCTGTTGATATTTACAAGCCTATTCTCATATTTATTTAGGGGACTGCTGATATTTAGAAGCCTAGTCGCCAATTTATTTGGGAGCCTGCTGATATTTACAAGCCTAGTCTCCAATTTATTTGAGGGCCTGCTGATATTTACAAGTTCAGTCCCCAATTTACTTGGAGGCCTGCTGATATTTACAAGCCTTTTCGCCAATTTATTTAGGGACCTGCTGATATTTAGAAGCCTAGTCGCCAATTTATTTAGGGGCCTGTTGATATTTACAAACCTAGTCCCCAATTTATTTCGGAGCCTACTGATATTTATTAACCTAGTTGCCAATTTATTTGGAGGCCTGCTGATATTCACAAACCTTTTCGCCAATTTATTTAGGGACCTGCTGATATTTAGAAGCTTAGTCGCCAATTTATTTGGGGGCCTGTTGATATTTACAAACCTAGTCCCCAATTTATTTCGGAGCCTACTGATATTTACAAGCCTAGTCGCCAATTTATTTGGGATCTTGCTGATATTAAGAAGTCTGGTCCCAAATTTATTTGGGGGTTTGCTGATATTTACAAGCCTAGTCCCCAATTTATTTGTGGGCCTGCTGATATTTACAAGCCTAGTCTTCAATTTATTTGGTGGCCTGCTGATATTTACAAGCCTACTCCACAATTTATACGGAACCTATTGATATTTACAAGCCCAGTATCCAATTTATTTGGGGGCCTGCTGATATTTACAAGCCTAGTCTCCAATAAATTTGGGGGTCTGCTGATATTTACAAGCCTAGGCCCCAATTTATAATGGGCCTATTGATATTTACAAGCCTAGTCTCCAATTTATTTGGGGGCCTGCTGATATTTACAAGCCTAGTCGCCAAGTTATTGGAGGCCTGCTGATATTTACAAGCCTAGTCCCGGGATGCTGATCATTGAAAATTTCCTTCTTTTTAACATTAGGATCTGGTGACTCTCCTTAGGAATTTGGTGCTGGTGTTGCTGTGAGATTAGGGGTCGGCACTCGCGCGTTCATGTACCACCGCCAACAGGTTCTCCATGTGCCTGCCAACATTTTCCAATATTTGTTAAAAATTTTATGAAATTAAGTTCATAGTGTATATGGATGTGCGTATTAGTATAAACGCGAAATTATACATCCCCCTCGACCTACGTTAATCCGTGTTAGTTAGCAAAAAGTAGTCTTGAAAAATCCCATCCCAAACCAGGCTCTGGTCGAGTTTGACCGTTACCTCCCGCACAGGCAACTTCCCAAGTGCGTGCGAGCTAGTTTGACTCTTATTACCCAAGTAAATAAGAGTTAAATTTTATGGTGTAGTTCTGAAATCTAAATATACTGAAAGCCTGCATTCGCAGAAATTTTTCCTCTCTTTATGCCAATTACTTTCAACTCCATTTTTATACAATTATTGATAAATTATTATTCTTTATGCATTTAATTCATATAAAATATATGCCAATTCACGAAACAACAGTGTAGAAATGCGAATGTCTATATAAAGCGCATATGGGGGCGGGGGGCCATATTTATAACTTATTATTTTTTTATTACTTGACTGAAGTTGCCCCTCGAAACATTGTCTTCTTTAAGTTGGCTGGGTTAATTCTTGATCTTCTTTTTCTTGATGCATCTTCCTTTTTAACGACGATGTGATGATTCCTTCCAACTGTGATGACTTCTTGATCCTTCTTGACGAATTTGATGGGATGAGATGAGTTGAGACGAGTTAGCCCTTGAAAGTCGTATTTCCTTGAATTCCGTTTTTCTTTGAGCGCGGTTTTCTCTTGAGTCGATTTCTTGGTCCTTCTGGATTAGTTAGTCCTTGAAGTCATTTTCCTTGAGTTCCGTTTTCTTCTGGAGGCGATCCATTTATCTTGAGTATTCTTGAGTTGTCCTTACAGCGTTTTTCGTGGTCTCCGTTTTCTTCGAAAATTTTCTTCGTAAAAATTTGGGGACTGTATGGGATCGATCTTGGGTCTTTGTATCCCGAGGCAATCACTCTACCGTTACGACACGGATTAGTCCGTTCTGACTTGGTAATTTAATGGGCTATTTATATTCTCGCTTTTTGGAAGGAGGTTTTTCTCTTATACATCTTCGCACCCCTACACGCGCTCATCTCATGAAGAGGCGCACTGTACAGAACACAGCGTCGCAAGTCCTGGGTTAGGAAAGAGGCAAAACGTTTCCATACAAACAGTATTTGGAATTTAACTCGGTGGCTTATCTCATCTAGGCTCGGACCTTAGTAGGTGTGACAGTGTGGATTGCGGTTCTGTGGTATTTTTTGATGCAAATGGATATTTTGTTTAATTTCTTGTGATAAGCAAATATATATCATGAGTAACAAAAGACAGAGGACATATTTTAATTCTAAGTGAGAAGCACAATTCTGTTTTATATTAAGTTGGAAACAAAGTTCCCGCACCACCCTTTTTAAAAGTTCATTTGTTTATAGATTTATACAGGGGCAATGATCAGTTAATATGTATTAGCCTAGTCTTTCCTAGGCCTCGCTTGAAAGTGGACGGTGACCTTGATCCTAGGTAGATGAGGTCACGATGCACTTTAACCGAGGCCTAGAAAAGCTTAGGCCACTGCACAGTAATTAGTGGGACACCCTGTATGATATCTGAAGTTTCAAAAATTACCCAACAATAACTCTTTCTCTAGAACAGCAACGCAATCTTTTTCTGTATTGATTGCAAGTCCAGCCTAAACGCTACCCTATCGCAACGTCTTATCAACCAAGCATTTGGAGAAAACACAATAAGTCGTCGCACAGCCTAAGATTGGTTTAAGAAGTTTCAGCGGGGCCAATTCGATCTCCAAGATCAGCCAAGAGTGATCAACCTCCACTTATTAACAATGAACGCTTATGCACCTGTTTCAAAGCTGATCCACACTTGACATCACGCGATCTGGCTGAAGGTGTAGGGTCAGCCATAGAGCCATTTTGCATCGTTTAGAGGAAATGGGCCAAGGCAGCAAACTGGACGTATGGATTCCATGTAAACTGACCCACTTCGATCGTCAGCACCGCATAGACGCCTTCATGACACTACTGCGCAAAAAGCGTTGTTTCGATTTGACAGAACATAGTGGTTAATGCAGATGAGAAGTGGTATCTGCACTCGAACATGGCACGCAAAAGAAGCTGAACGCCTGCACAACTTTAGGCAAAGGCCGAGTGACATCAAAGGTAGCTTATTTTTTGTGTCTGGTGTGATTTGAAGGGAATGATTTACTGTGAAATGTTTGAACGCAATCAGTCTATCGGTGCTCAAACATGGGCAGATGCAATTGCGCAGAAATGAACAGAATTGACTGATGTCATGTTGCAACGGCCGACCACACGTTGCAAATCCTTCCCTAGAGCTGGAATAGGAAATTTTCCCTCACCAACTGTACTCGGCAGATCTAGCGCCAACAGATTACCATCTATTCCGGCCCTGGAGGAACTTCTTGAATGGCAAAACGTTCGCAAATGATAAAATGAAAACTGCATTTAAACACTTCTTTGATCGCAAACCAGTTGAATTTTACACTCAAAGCATTTATGATCCATCCCGTCATTGGAAGCAGCTGCTCGAAAATAACGGTGATTAAAGTGTTGATTGATATGTTTCTTTTGTTCTATTGTAAATCATTATCAATAGAAGTTGTGCATGAACTTTGTTTCCAACCCATTATGTTTCAAGGTAAAATGCATCTGTTTATTATGCAGACAGACAGTGTAAATTCCAAAGAGAAGTGACGTCGAGGCATTTTAATAACATTCTTAAGAATTTTAACACTGACTTCCCAATAAATTCCTAACTCCGAAAGCAAAAAGAAGCGAATATGAAAATCTACCACAAAACAAAACGTTTTTACTAAACTTGTCCATTAATCTGATAGAGCAACAGTTGCATCTTTTAAAGTTTCGGAATTGTTAACCAAGAGGAAAAAGCCTTTTGATGATAGAGAACTTATCAGGTACAGTGTTAAAATCTGTTAATATGCTTTTTGCGGATTTTTTCCTATAAAAATTATATTATTTTGTCATTCAACCAAATGCAGTTATCAATCATATGAAAACAAAGTTGGCAATTGATCTTGAACAGTGCTGCTATTTTTCATTGCAAATGGAAGAGTTAACGAAAGTTTCAGAAATATCTCAGTTAGCTATTTTGTGAAAGTGATTTTTATTGATAATTCTGTGCGCACAAGAAATTGGCCTGACATAAGAAAAACTAACCACTATTACAACCGATGCATTTCGAGGGTCAAACAAAGGATTTATTGGTTTATGCAGAGCTGATCCTACAGTTAAAAAATTCTTTGCTTATCATTGCATTATACATCTAGATATGTCATGCAATGCCGGAAAGTAGTAGTCAATTTTTATCATGTCAAACCTGTAAACTAATCAATTCAGTACGATCTTCAGCGACTCGACATCGGTTGTTTAATTCCCTACTTGCAAAGGATAATGCTGAATTTGATGATCTTTTGATGCAGAGAAAAGTGAGGTGGATCAGTTGGGGCTAATTGCTTGCAAGGTTTTAAGTCTTACAGAGAAACTAAAAGGATTTCTATTTTCACAGAATGAAAACTAGGTTGAACTGAATGATAAGCAATAGATATAGGATTTCTTGCTGACAACAAATTTGTTAAATGAACTGAATCAAGAACTAAAAGACAGAAAGAATCGTATTGCAAATATGATTAATTCAGTAAATGCTTTTAAGGAGAAATTAATTTTATGGAAAAATTATTTGGCTAAAAATTCCTTGTCGCATTTCCTTAAATTGAAGAGAATGAACAACAGATGAAAATTTTGGTGGACGAATTTAAATGCCGATTTGAATAACTGTTTTTTTACTTGGAACCAACTGTTAAGATTTTAATGAATGCATTTAATTGAGAATGCATTAATAGTGCATCCACCATAGCATGAACAATGAGGAAATAGAAATAGAAATTACCATCTTGAAAAATTATATTTTAAGATCCCATATTAACATTAGTCAGTTTTGGAATTTTACTGAGGAGGAGAAATATCCACTTTTGCAACATATTGCAAAATCATTCTTTCATTCAGTGGTTCGACATATGTTTGCGAATCTCTCTTTTCTAATATAAAATATACAAAGTCAAAATATCGTTCTTTTCTAATATAATCTACCAGGCAATGGCTTAGCCACTCTTCCCTACCGGAAGGAGCTTGCGCTTCGCTACTAAGATTAAAATTTAAAATATGAAAAAAAGCAGCCATGGTTAAATTTTTATAAACTTTATGCACTTCGCCAATTATAATAATTTTAAAAAGGAACTCTAGACTAAATTTATTTCCTTTCAAAATATCACGTTGCTAAAATATAGTTGTAAAAGAAGATATATAAAAATAAATTTTCTGAACTTCACCATTTGTAATTCTTTGGATTTTAAAAAATCACAAAATTTCGATACTTATATTTATTTCTAAACTTCACCATTATGTTTTTTGATATTATAAAAGAATTATTAGAAATAACTTTGATAAAAAACATAAGTCATAACCAAACTAAGATGAAATTATATTCAAATAGTCAAAAAAATCCCCTTCTTAGATTATAGAGTTAGTGATGAGGATGATGATTTAGTCAAAATATCGTTCTCGCCTCAATGATGCAAATTTGGATAGCAATTAAAGAGTACCCACATCGTCGTATGAAATAGATTATAATAATTTGGTTAAAAATATTCAATGCCAGTCTTCTTCTTAATAAATGTAAGTATATTCTAATTCTCAATGCTGTAATTTTTGACAACACAAAGTTGAATTGGTCAAAGTTCAGAAAAGCTACGCGGTATTTTTAGTGTTATAAAAGTACTAATGGTCTTTTTAGGCATTCCAATCATAATCAAGGTGTAATATGTTTAAGATACTGCATCTTGATGGGGGCTCGATAATGGCTTCCAGTAACCAAACGCATAAACGAATAATCTAAAAATAAATAGCAAGTACGTAGAAACTATATGTCGTGGTATAGGTTCCTATATATCATACATATATCTATTATATTTGATTTTTAGAATGCACGGGGTTTCCTTTCTAATACATTTGGGTCGGTCGGGTCCGATTACGAGGTCAGATTCTCGTAAGGGAGGGCTAGTCCAATAGAGCTACTTTGATTCTCAGTATTGGCTGAGTGTTTAAGTCTTACTTGGTTATAGGGCTATTACACGGCTATGATGAGCTCAAAGGTTGAAAGTAAAGGAGTCGACAAAAATAGACTTTCATAAATATTAATAACTTAGGTTAAATGGTAGAACAATAAAGGACATATAATAATACAAATAGTTACAGTGGTCAACGGGCCAGTAATAAGATTAGGTATTTAAAATGCAATAAAAATGGGTAGGCTGAATGGAATTAAAGTAGGGCTTTACACAGAGACACAGTAAGCACACAATAAAAAGGGGAGGCAATTATAAATTTGGGGGAAGCTAAAATATTCGTTACAATACCTTGTACAAAATGTAGGGGGGTCGAAGATGGTCGTTTCCTGCGAAGTGGGGATAGAGGTTAAGTCACCTCGACGGGGTCCAGGGTCAACTTGCTCAGAGTTGAAATATTCGTTTGAGATAACGGGGGGGGGGGGAGCAGAGCCTTCGAGAGTCAAGGCTGCGAATTCTTCCGGTGGAATCCTTTCGAAGAAAACGGAGGGTGAGTTTCTCTGAGATGTCAGACGGGTTGTTTGAACGACTAATCGTAATTAAGGGCGTATTACGCGAAGTTTAATCTTCAATGAAGCCTTTTGAGACAAGACTTGGGTTCTTCTTTAGAGATAGATACGTTTCACGGAGTCAGACGGGTATTCTTACGGGGAGAGGATTTTTTACTAATCCAGGGTGGATATTTGTTTTATCCAAGGAGGGATATTTGGTTTTATCATGCTAAATCTGCTTGCCTTCGGCGTATGACAACCCGAATCGAGGAGGAGTAAGATAGTCTGCTCCCGTGAGCTTTTCTCGCACACAATCTCCTCGATTCCTGGCGACACGGGTATATATATCTACGCCTGGAGTGAGAGAGCTTACCCCATAGAATGGGGGGAGACTATCGTCCATCGTTTGAGTAGTGCGACCGCGGCGATTCCAGCGTGGCTGGAAGTGGGGTGGGGGGGATGTAAGGAAAACTCCTTGTCTAAATACTCGGATTGATAAGGGCGGCATTCCATCAGGCCGCTCCTGTTGTTTCTCACACTTCTAAGCTTGGAAAATTGTTCTAAGCGACAATGAGGTCCATCACATGGAGGCAATGCTTAAAATCAACATTATTTTTCCCATCACGTGCTTGTTCCCTCACACAGTACTAATGGTGTTTTTAGTCATTTTAGTCATCATTTACTGCTTCGTTTTCACGAGGAAATCAGTTATTTTTAAGATAGTATCACTGCAAATAGAGTCGTACTCTGAATGCTAGTATCTTAAAAATAGATGCTTTCCGCGCCTAACCGAAGCCCTAAATGACGACTAGAATTGATAAGGGCGGCATTCCATTAGACCGCTCCTGTTGTTTCTCACCCTTCTAAGCTTAGAAAATTGTTCTAAGCGACAATGAGGTCCATCACATGGAGGCAATGCTTAAAACCAACGTTATTTTTCCCATCACGTGCTTGTTCCCTTACACAGTACTAATGGTGTTTTTAGTCATTTAAGTCATCATTTACTGCTTCGTTTTCACGAAAAAATCAGTTATTTTTAAGATAGTATCACTGCAAATAGAGTCGTACTCTGAGTGCTAGTATCTTAAAAATAGGTGCTTTTCGCGCCTAACTGAAGCTCTAAATGACGACTAGAATTCCTAAAAACACCTTAAGTACTGTTTTTACCTGCGGCGAAACGCAGGAGTAGGGGCTTAATTTGGTAGAAGCCTCATTTATTTTTCAAATGGAGTAAAGTTGATTTTTCAAATGGACATACGGTTATTCACCCTCTAGATTTCAAATCTGCCGTCGGATTTGGTGCTGGGTAGCGTCATCTAGTGACAAAAGCCTCAGTTATTTTTAAAATGGAGTAAAGTTCAAATTTGTAAAGCAGTAAAGCTCAACTTTACCCATTTAGAACCATAAAATGACCTATATGACGATGGAACATAAGGTTATTCACCTTTTAGATTTCAAATCTGCCATCGGATTTGACGCTGGGTGGAACCCTCTATTGGCAGAAGCCTCATTTAGCCATTCAAAGGCACTTGTAAGTGATTTAAACCCTGGGAAACCATCACTGCAATAATCATTTATCATTTTATCACAAAAGGTCACAGGTCATTGGTGGGACTTTCCCTTTTGTTACTACAAAAAAAACGGCCTGGGTTTTCTGAAATTTCACCGAAGAATTTTCTTTATATTTATGTCTAAATCTTGGTTGTTGCTTCTTCTTTGCTCATTTTTTGTAATATTTTGATATTCATTTAATTATATTTTTCTGTTACATTTCCTTTAAAGAAAAGTACCGTACTTTTTCTTTCGAGAAGAGAAAATGTAACTGCAACTCCGAGAAAATCTTTAAATATGTATAGATTGCTTCAATGCGGCCTTTGATTAATCAAAAATACCATATGAGCCCTTGACCATTGAAGGTTGCCGACCCTTGCTTTTGATCCTCTAAATCTAAACTATATCTGGCATGTCACTTCTCCTGGTGGCAGAAACAAATTTAGTCCGACCTCGACGAAAACCGCAAGTGCGTTTCCGCCATAGTCAACCTCAGAAGAGCTCATCTTCTGGATCTCTAACTTCAAAGGCCGCAACATATCCCTGAACATCCTGACAACAGTGAACAGGTCAGGATACGCACTCCTACTTACTAGTCGTCGTCAGTATGACCAGGAACTAAAGGTTAGTCCAGTGGAGACCAACAGACAGACCCTGACTCAGTATCTGAGATTTTTACGTGGCTTGACCATAAACAAGGCAGTAAAATGAGTCTACTATGACCACTACCAACTTTAGCGCCCTTGAACGGTTGCAATGAGGCGGTCAGTCCATTAATAGTTAGAATGCCAACTTTTTATTCCATTAATCGCAACCAAATGCCCCTGAACCCTCAAGCCTGGTCGTCTTGCAACCTGTGAATGTTAACGGGACATGTTCACAGAGGCTCAGGAGGTCCTCTTATGGATTGAAGAGGCTGACCAGGTCTTGAAAGTTAGATAAGATGAAATATTATGGTCAATAAAGAGTGATTTGCAGGTGTTAAATGAGCATAAATGATGACCCAAGAGGGCACATCATTTTTGATTGCTAGAGTCGTAAAAATTACCACCACAACATTAGCCTTGAGGCGGAGAGGAGAAAGAGTCCTCCAGATATTAGGTCTTGCATGATTGTCTATGCTAAACCTAACCACTCTTTAAGTGAATGAGGGAGCAAACCCATCGTATCTCGCCACTCCACGCTTGTACGTAGTCCTTTTTAATCACCCGCGACCCGTTACTGACACCATAAAGAAAATTTTCAACAGGAACATCTTAGTTGGAAATCTTTAGAAAGAAAAATCGTGAAAAAGGAGTGGTAAAATAAACATGTGTGAAAAGTATTTAGACCAAAGGAAGAAACTTATTAGTGTTCTTGAATTGGGAGAGCGCACAACTCTCCTGACCCTACCTCCGCCTATAAAGGAACAAGGACCCCTCGTAGAGTCTATTCGACCACTAATGTGAATCAAGCAATAGGATTCCACTAGGAATTTGGGAATATCTGTTTTACATAGGCTTCCCTGGTTAACACTAGTTTCATTCTATTGCACAACATCAAACAGCTTCGTTAAATAAGACCCAAAGGCAACCATTACAGAATTAACGGAATAAAGAACCAAAAAAGACCGAGTGATCCACTTCATGTCTAGCCCAGGAAGTTAGGTAATTTCATTGAAACTCACCTAATATAAATCTATTAAAAGAGTACTTGTCAAGTCTTCTCTTAGACATATTAAGAGAACAACTTTGCACCACTTCCAGCGGGAAACGGTTCCATATCTCGGTAATTTTATGCTTTTTCTGCGACCATTGCCTCAGTCGCGGTTGCCAGCACAACGCTCTTGAAAGGTAAAAAAAGGTAATTTTAAATGTAAAAGGTCTTAAGCACTTGCTGCATGGAATCGCATATTTTTCAACTTAAATCCCTTATTTCAAGTGCTCGCCCGATTATCACACTCGTAAGTGATTCAAACCATTAATAAAGCGGGACTGGATACGACTGAGGTTACGGAAAAAGCAGAGAAACGATTCGCTGAGATTAGCAACATGCGATTTGGAATCGAGTTGACTGTCAAAGGAAAATTCCAGGTTTCTAACGTTGTCAGAGAACGCGATCGACGAGCCACCTAGATTGAAAGAGAGGGGCTACATTTTTACATCGAGCGAAAATTGCTGAGGTGCCCATCCAAAGAACCTCAGTTTTGTCATGGTTGAATTCGGTAAAGTTATCTGATACCCATTCAGTAATCGTGTTATATGCGGTTAAAAGATTAATGACTGTCACGGTGAATAAGTTTGGGAAGGAGAGAAATATTGGCGTGTCGTTAGCATAGAAATAGAAGGATAGACATAGGCGAAGCAAAAGGCCAAAAACAAAGAGGTAGATATAAATAAAAAGCGGAGCAAGGATAGAGCCCTGAAGAACACTATAGGACACAGCAGCTGGTCGAGAGACCTCATACCCGATGTGAACAGAATGAGTGCGAGATGACAGTTTTAGATACACTCAGAAAGTCACAAAGGCATTGGAGACAAAAGGAATGGTCAACAGTGTCAGATGATTCCCAGAGATCGAGAAGCACCAGAGTTGAAGGCCTCGCATCATAAGCTTCGCTGCGGAGACGCTCGGGTATATGTGGGAGAATCGATTCAGAGCTGTGACCTACCTTGAATCCGGACTAGTATGCTTCCTCAATGCTAGAGGAAGATATGTATTTAGTGATGCGGACAGCTACTACTTTCTCAACAGCCTTGGAAAATAAGGTGATTTGAGAGATTGGACGATAAATTACATGATTATTAGAGTTAAGATTTTGTTTCTTTAAGATAGGATGGCAGCAGGATGTTTAGTCAGAAGGAACCACACCTAGCGACAGGGAAATGATGAAGATACGCAGTAGGTGTGGTAGGAGGACTGGTAGGAACTCAACATAGAGTGGATGGGAAGTGTCAAGCGGTAAGCAATTCTTTTTTCGATGAGTGTAGTATTGAGGCAAACTCTTCAGGGGCGACTAGGCTGAGGGAATAGAGATTGGGAGGTGAGGTAAGCGTTGTTACCGTGTGACTGGTAGCAGACGAAGATGGGATCCCATATCGAATATTAACTACCTTTACAGAGGAATAACACACAAGATGGGGAGATCGGCGGTGGGTAGCCTGGGAAACGAGAGATGAGCGAAGAGCTTGAAAGGTGAACAAGGATATTTCTCGTTTTCGTCAAGGATCTTAGGGATATGTGCCTCGCTGGAGGAACGCAGGAGGGCTGTGTATGCATCGGTTACAAGAAAATAGGTGAGAGAATTTTTGCTCTTTCCCCATGCCTCGGGTGCGGGCGGAACAGAGGCGCTTCTCAAATGCGCTCCCGTGTTTTATGGCATCAATGAGTGTGTTGGAGAACCAAGGGGTGTAGGATCTGCGAGAGTAGGCAGAACGAAGGGGAGTGTGAATATCTAGACATGAGTAAAGTGACTGGGAAATGAAGCAGAGGGATAGATTGATGTCAGAAAAGGAGGAGGCAGGAGGACTATCCGAGATAAGTGGGGCGACATCTCTAGAAAGTCCAGGGTCAATGGAGCAGAGAATACGGTAGTGTGACCGTGACTCAAGATCATTGGCGATGTTATTTTGAGAAAGTAGAGTTAAACTGATTTGAATAATAAAGTGATCAGTGATAGATGGCATTTGAGGGGTCCTCGAAAGAGAATTAGTGAACAAGGTATTGGAAGAAAACTGAAATTAGGAATGTTGCCGTGGGTGGGGATGGGAGAAGTGACTAATTGGGACAGGAAAAAAGTTCGACGACTTCAAGGAGTCGTTAATGTGATGTGAGGTGGTCGTTGGGGGAAATTGGAGCCGCCGAGTACCAGTAGGAGTTTGAGAAGGCGACATTGAGGAGATCACCCAGTTCATCAAAGACGGGTGACCAGGAGGTTTGTAAATGTTTATGACTTTGAGCGAGGGGCTTAGATCAGGAGTAGCGAACTATCTTGAAAGTGTCGCAAGAGGGGTCGATCGGTGTGAGTGAGGGGAACAGAAAGTCAGCAGCAATAATATTGACTCCACCGCCTCTCCCGATAGTTCTACAATGGCGTGGGAAAGTGTATCGGGTGAGTGCAGTGGCCCTAAAAATCAGGTTAGTAGAAGGCCCTCCCTACGTCTCACTGATCACAATAGCGCAATTTTATCCTATATAATTTGCCAGAGATAAAATCTGCCTATTTCAAACTACTCAGCGTACGGCCATAGAGAAAAGTGTGGCAGTAGTCACTGTAGATGTTTTAGGCAAGGCGGGAGAGGTGGGGGTAGATTGTGAATTACAAATGGAACACATTGAGTGACTTAAAAAAATGACCTCTCTGAGTTAATTGCAGAACATTTTAGTAAGTTGTTGACCTTCAAATTTCTGTAAGTAGAAAGAGACAGCAGGTTGAGATTTGTGTGTGCCGATAGCAGGAGGGCGGTCAATTCAATCATCGAGTACACGATGTGGGGTTGGAGGAGTAGGGCCTGCATTGGAGACTCCAGATGGTGAGTAGAAGCAGCCATTCAGCTGATGTGAGCGTATGAGGATGAAAAATCAAAACCGAAATAAAAATGCATAGTTCAATTATAAATTAACTTTACAGAGATGAGTGAATATGTGAGGACAACCATAGAAATAAAAGAAGATAACATGCACAGACAAGGAGAAAATGCATAACTAAAAGTTTTAAAATACAGTAAAACTTGACGTAACGAAATTCCAAAGACACGTGGGTATTAAAATGGGGTTGTTTTTTTTTATTTTAGGAGCCCATCTAAAACTGCTTACTAGTGCAAGTGTCGCCGTACTCACCAGAGTCTACAACTAGACTATATTAAAAAAACAAATAAAAATATATGAACAACAAATAACAACGATAAAAAAGGTCAAAGGCTAAACAAACAACAACAAAAAGAAAAAGCAAAAATACAAAAAAGAAGTAAGCGCGCTCCGCTCCGGCATCGGTGCCATGCCAGCCTCCTCCCGGCGCAGGAACATTGCGACCTACAAATGGAAGCGCGTCCCGCGAGTGTGAATTCGAGGACGACAGAAAGCAAATTGCAGCCGTCGCGGCAGTAGGAGTAGGTCCATGGGAACAGTCGCGGCGCAATCATTAAAACGGAAAACACAAATAAGGACACTTGTAATTTATAGAAACACACGAGAAAGTGTAGCAATAACTGAAATAATAATTTTACAAATACTAAGGAGAAAATGCACGCAACACACTAAGGCTAACACTACACACATACAAGAATGTACAGCAAGACTAATTTGCAAAACCAGGCCTATAGAATTAGGGGAGGGCACAAGACTAACAAAACGCGAAGGGCTTTCAAGCTTTCAAATTTAAGCGGATTCGGTGTACGCGGAACGGAAGCACAACGCTGGCATGTCCTTGGTACACGAATTTATTAAACTACCCCGCAAAAAGTCTTCAAATCCGTAACATTGTACGTGCATAGAAATTTAGGACAAACAATTTCCAACAAAGAACTCTGGGCACCTAATATATGAACTCCCCCACCCCCGAGGAGAAAAATCCATAAAACAATTACTTCGCAAAGCTTATCTGTCAATAGCCTGGAAATGTCAATTTGTTATACTCGACAGACAACCAGTGTTTAAAACTGGAATGCGAACGACGTCATCAATATTCTCGGCCGCCAGTCACTTACACAGCCAAGTCTGCCACACCATATTGCGGTACTCTACTAAAAGAGCGACAGTAGTCAACCTTAGTGACACTATTTAAAATTTGCGAAGCGTCAAAAAAATGGGACAAAATATCCCGAAAATCTCTCCACTCACCACTTATTCCCAACTCGGGGATACTAATCTCATGATCATTTTAAATGGAAAAAAAATAGAAATCATTAAAACCAACGAGGGGGACTTTCAATTTTGGGAGAAAGAATGAAGGGAACGAGAAAAACAACAACATGATCTATTTTTCCATTTTCCGTCCAACTTTTAATCCATTTTCTCGATATTGCATCTCCCACCTGAACATTTAAATCGATTACAAAGTAGACCGAGGGGAATCAGATTTAAAAGGGGATAAATCCACTCGTTTTCAGATTGCTCTGCGGTAATCTAATCGTTATTTGGGACCGAGAAGTGCGACAGAGCTCGAGATGAAATGGCCATAAATAAAACTACTCAATTTTTCCATCCAGGTTTTGGTATCGAAGCGCAGGACCCGACGGAAGCCAATGATCTGATCAACCCTCCCTTTGTGTTTTCGAAGCGCAGGACCCGACGGAGGCCATAACCGGATCAAGCGTCCCTTTATTATGCTAGGTGAGGTAATACTATTGCAGGTTATCCTAAGGTAAGCTGGGTTTTGCTAGGCTACTTACTATTCGAGACTCTACTAGGCTATGCTATAAAACGTTATAATATTCTAGACAATACTAAGATATGCTATGCTACGCTATACTATGCTAGGACATACTATACTACATATAATACCTATACTATATTATACTATATTATCTTTGGTATGCTATGGTATACTATAATATACTCTGCCATGTTATACTATGCTATAATATGATAAGCACTACTATGCAATAATATACTATGTTATACTATGCTATAATATAGGATAGTATACTATTCTAGACTATGCAATTTGGGTGTGACCATTTTTTCACCTTTCAGATTCCATAAATGAGGTGTGACAAAAAGTTAAGGGCCACCATTTTAATTAAAAAATATATATATTTTAATATAATTTAGTTCTACCTCTTAATAAGCTATTAGAAAGTTGTGACTTTTAAGTCACGGTCGGTCCCCGTTTTCCATTTTTATTTTTAATAATATTGTAACAATTCGGCCGATTCTAACAATATTTGAAACCCTTATGTTGTTTTGCATTCTCTTTAGAATGATACAATGGCCAAAGTCCTCCCAATGATAGCCCGAGACTATAATGTTTTGACAATAACATCATAATTATTCGGGAGATTTTGACGAAATTTAAAACCCTTATGTTGTTTTGCATTCTCTTTCGAATGATATAATAAACAAGGTCCTCCCAAGATTAGCCAGGAAATTATTTGGTAATAACATCATAACTATTTGGCTGATTCAAACGTAATTTGAAAATCTTATGTTGTTTTCCCTTCTCTTTCGAATGATATAATTTCCAAATTCCTCCCAAGGTTAACCAGAGAATTATTTTCTTTTGACAATAGCATCATAACTATTCGAACCATTCTAACAAAATTTTGAACCCTTATGTGGTGTTACATTATATTTCAAATGATATAATTACCAAAGTCCTCCCAAGGTTAGCCATGGAATATTTTTGAGGGCAATAACATAACTATTCGGCCGATTCTAACGAAATTTGAAACCCTCGTTGTTTTACATTCTCTTTAGAATGGTATAATTGCTAAGGTCCTCTTAAGGTTAGCCCAAGAATTAGTCTTTTTGGCAATAACATCCTAACTTCGGCTGATTTTAACGAAATTTGAAACCCTTATATTGTTTTATACTCCCTTTCAAATAATATAATTTCCAAAGTCCTCCCAAGGTTAGCTAGGTAATTATTTTTTTGTTGTAATAACGTTATAACCTTTGGGCCGTTTCTAACGAAATTTTAAACCTTTAAGATGTTTACATTCTCTTTCGAATGATAGAATTGCCAAGGTCCTCCCAAGGTTACTCCGGGAATTATTGAAACTCGTAAGGGCATAATTCAGAATAAGTGAGGACACGCGACTTTTTGGTCAGCAGACCTTGTTTCTATATCCGCTTGTCGTAATCGGGAGTTTTATTGGTCGATATCGGGTTTATTTTTCCATGACTTGGTTTGTGTCTTAATCTTTTGTTGGGTTTTCAAGTTTGGGTGCTGTCTTCATCGGGTTCTTTTCTTCTTCATTCGGTACTTTGTTCACATGTTTTCATGCACAAAATGGAATTTCTCCGTTCTCCACAAGGTTTGCGGAGTGAGGAAAGCTTGCGTAGATTCTTGCTCTTCTATTATTGTTAATTATTTCTTTATTCAGTTCTTCTACCTTTTTCTTCCATATTCTTTGTCTAATTTTCTATGACTTTATTTATGGTTTTCTATCCCCCCGTCGTGTGCAGTATTTCTTGTCTTTTCTTTTCTCTTCTGCGTGTAGCTGTAATTAAGTACACATTTATTCTGCACATTCTGTAGTTTTTTTTATGTGTTTATGAGACACAGACGAATGTGTAAGTATGGTAAAAGGGTGTGGCTTTTAATATAGATGTGTAGATTTCATTTTAATCGCTCTCTGAAATTTCGGAATGTATAGAGTATTCTGACAGCTGCAGTGACATTTGAGATTCAATTTGAGACGTGGTCCTGTACCCGTTTGAAGTTAATCTTCGTCCCAAGTACATTGCATTGTGTGGTGTAGGGATAGCGCCTATCCCCCCTTCCCACCGTGACATCTGATAGCATGGTTCTTCAGAGTGAGAGCACGTCGAATTTCTCTTTGGTTTGTTCTTGTTTTCTATTTGGCTTCCTAGTTGTTAAAGCTTTATTTCTATAGCAGTCATACGGCGGAACTAGCCTTCGTTTGCTTCATTTAAGTAAGAAAATGGAGGGAAGCTTGATGAGCAGAGTAGTTTTCGTCGGGTCCTGCGGTTCGAAAACACAAAGGGAGGCTTGATCAGGTTATTGGCCTCCGTCGGTTCCTGCGCTTCAAAAACACAAAAGGAGGCTTGATCAGGTTGATGGCCTCCATCGGGTCCAGCGCTTGCAAAATACAAAAGGAGGCTTGATAAAGTTATTGGCCTCCGTCGGTTCCTGCGCTTCGAAAACACAAAAGGAGGCTTGATCAGGTTATTGGCCTCAGTCGGGTCCTGCGCTTCGAAAACAAAAAAGGAGGCTTGATCAGGTTATTTGGCCTCCGTCGGTTTCTGTGCTTCGAAAACACAAAAGGAGTTTTGATCAGGTTATTGGCCTACGTCGGGCTCCTGCGCTTCAAAAAGACAAAAGGAGGCTTAATCAGATTATTATCCTCCGTCGGGTCCTGCGCTTCGAAAACCCAAAGGGAGGCTTAATCAGGTTATTGGCCTCCGTCGGGTCCTGCGCTTCGAAAACACAAAAAGAGGTTTGATCAGGTTATTTGCCTCCATCGGGTCCTAGGCTTCGTAACCACAAAGAGAGGCTTGATCATGTTATTGGCCTCCGTCGGTTCCTGCGCTTCAAAAACACAAAAGGGGCTTGATCAGGTTATTGGCCTCGGTCGGGTCCTGCGCTTCGAAAACACAAAATAAGGCTTGATTAAGTTATTGGCCTCATTGGGTTCCTGCGCTTCGAAAACACAAAAAGAGGTTTGGTCAGGTTATTAGCCTCTGTCGGATCCTACGCTTGTTAAACCCAAAGAGAGGCTTTATGAGGTTATTGACCTCCGTCGGTTCCTGCACTTAGAAAACACAAAAGAGGCTTGATCAGGTTATTGGCCTCCGTCGGGTCCGGCGCTTCCAAACCCCCGAATGAGGCTCGATTAGTTTATTGGCCTCCGTCGGTTCCTGCGCTTTGAAAACACAAAAGCAGGCTTGATCACGTTATTGGCCTCGGTCGGGTCCCACGCAGTAAAGAACAAAGGCAGGCTTGATCAGGTGATTGGCCTCCTTCGGTTCCTGCATTTCGAAAACACAAAATGATGCTTGATGAGGTTATTGACCTCCGTCGGGTCCTGCGCTTTGAAAACACAAAAGGAGACTTGATCATGTTATTGGACTCCGTCGGGTTCTGCGCTGCCAAAACAAAAAAGGACGCTTGATCAGATAATTGTCCTCCGGAGGTCCAGCGTTGCGAGAACACAAAAGAAGGCTTGATCAGGTTAGTGGCTTCCATTCGTTCCTGCGCTTCGAAAACACAAAAGCAGGCTTGATCACGTTATTGGCCTTCTTCGGGTCCTGCGCTTCGAAACCAAAAAAGAAGGCTTGATTAGGTTATTGGCCTCCGTTGGTTCCTATGCTTTAAAAACAAAAAAGCAGGCTTGATCACGTTATTGGCCTTGGTCTGGTCCTGCGCTTCGAAAACACGAAAGAAGGTTTGATCATGTTATTAACCTCTGTCAGGTCCTGCGCTTCGAAAACACAAAAGTAGGCGTGATCAGGTTATTGTCTCCAGCGGTTCCTGCGCTTCAAAAACACACAAAGAGGTTTGATTAGGTTATTGGCCTCTGTCGGTTTCTGCGCTTCGAAAACACAAAAAGAGGTTTGATCAGGTTATTGGTCTCCGTCGAGTTCTACGCTTTGTAAACACAAAGAGAAACTTGATCAGGTTATTGGCGGCCTCCGTCAGTTCCTGCGCTTCGAAAACACAAAAGGGGCTTGATCAGGTTATTGGCCTCCGTCAGGTCCTGCGCTTAAAAAACACAAAAAAGGCTTGATCAGGTTATTGGCCCCTCTCGGTTCCTGCGCTTCGAAAACTCAAAGGGAGGCTTGATCATGTTATTGGCCTCCGTCGGGTCCTGCGCTTCGAAAACACAAGATGGATCATGATCAGGTTATTGGACTCCGTCAGGTCCTGCGCTTCGAAAACACAAAGAGAGGCTTGATTAGGTTATTGACCTCCGTCGGATTCTGCGCTTTGAAAACACAAAAGAAGGCTTTATTAGGTTATTGGACTCTGTTGATTCCTGCACTTCGAAAACACAAATTAGGCTTGATCAGGTTATTGGCCTCCGTCAAGTCCTGCGTTTCGAAACCTCCAAATGAGGCTTGATTAGGTTATTGGCCTCCGTCGGTTCATGTGCTTTAAAAACACAAAAGCAGGCTTGATCACGTTATTGGCCTCGGTAAGGTCCCGCGCTTCGAAAAAGGAAGGCAGGCTTGATCAGGTGATTGGCCTCCTTCGGTTCCTGCATTTCGAAAACACAAAATGATGCTTGATCAGCTTATTAGCCTTCGTTGGTTCCTGCGCTTCGAAAACACAAAAGGAAGCTTGATCAAGTTATTGACCTCCGTCGGGTCCTGCGCTTCTAAAACACACAAAAAAGGCTTAATCAGGTTATTGGCCTCCGTCCATTCCTGCGCTTCAAAAACATAAAAGTAGGATTGATCATGTTATGGCCTCCGTCGGGTCCTGTGTTGCGCAAACACAAAAGGACGCTTGATCAGATTATTGTCCTCCATCGGGTCCTGCGTTGCGAAAACACAAAAATAGGCTTGACCAGGTTATTGCCTTCCGTCGTTCCTGCGCTTTAAAAACACAAAAGGAGGATTGATCAGGTTATTGGCCTCCGTCGGTTCCAGCGCTTCGAAAACATAAAAGCAGGATTGATCATGTTATTGGCCTCCGTCGGTTCCTGTGTTGAGAAAACGCAAAATGACGCTTGATCAGATTATTGTCCTCCGTCGGGTCCTGCGTTGCGAAAACACAAAAATAGGCTTGATCAGATTATTGGCCTCCGTCGGGTCCTGCACTTTGAAACACATAAGAAGGCTTAATTAGGTTATTGGCCTCTGACGGTTCCAGCGCTTCGAAAACACAAAAGCAGGCTCAATCACGTTATTGGTCTTCGGTCTGGTCCTGCGCTTCGAAAACACAAAAAGAAGTTTGATGAGGTTATTGGCCTCTGTCGGATCCTGCGCTTCAAAAACACAAAAGGAGGCTTGATCAGGTTATTGGCCTTCCTCGGTTCCTGTGCTTCGAAAACACAAAAGCAGGCTTAATCACGTTATTGGCCTCCGTCGGGTCCTGCGCTTCGAAAAACCAAAGGGGGTCTTGATCATGTTATTGGCCTCCGTCGGGTCCTGCGCTTCGAAAACACAAAATGAGGCATGATCAGGTTATTAGCTTCGTCGGGTCCTGCGCTTCGAAAACACAAAGAGAGGCTTGATCAGGTTATTGGCCTCCTTCCGTTCCTGCATTTCGAAAAAAAAAATGATTCTTGATTAGCTTATTAGCCTCTGTCGGTTCCTGCGCTTCGAAAACACAAAAGGAGGCTTTATGAGGTTATTGACCTCCATCGGGTCCTGCGCTTCGAAAACACAACAGGAGGCTTGATTAGGTTATTGGCCTCCGTCGGGTCCTGCGCTTTGAAAACACGAAAGTAAGATTGATCAGGTTATTTGCCTCCATCGGGTCCTGTGTTGTGAAAACACAAAAGAAGGATTGATTAGGTTATTGTCCTCCGTCGGGTCCTGCGTTGCGAAGACACAAAAGGAGGCTTAATCAGGTTAATGGCCTCTGTCGGGTCTTGCGCTTCAAAAACACATAAGGAGGCTTAATTAGGTTATTGGCCTCCGTCGGTTTCTGCGCTTCGAAAACACATTAGCAGGCTTGATCACGTTATTGGCCTCCGTCGGGTCCTGCGCTTCGAAAACACAAAAGTAGGCTTGATCAAGTTATTCGGCCTCCGTCGGAACCTGTGCTTTAAAAACACAAGGAGAGTCTTGATTAGGTTATTGGCCTCTGTTGGGCTCCTGCGCTTCAAAAACATAAAAGGAGGCTTGATCAGATTATTGGCCTCCATCGGGTCCTACGCTTCGTAAAACCAAAGAGAGGCTTGATCATGTTATTGGCCTCCGTCTGTTATTTTGTTTCGAAAACACAAAAGGGGCTTGATCAGGTTATTGGCCTCCATCAGGTCTGCGCTTCGAAAACACAAAAGGAGGCTTGATCACGTTATTGGCCTTCGTCGATTCCTGCGCTTTGAAAACACAAAAGGAGTCTTGATCAGGTTATTGGCCTCCGTGTGTTCCTGCGCTTTGAAAACACAAAAAGAGGTTTGATCACGTTTTTAGCCTCCGTCAGGTCCTGCGCTTTGAAAACACAAAAGAAGTTTTGATCATGTTATTAGCCTGTGTCAGGTCCTGCGCTTCCAAAACACAAAAGTAGGCTTGATCAGGTTATTGTCTCTGGCGGTTCCTGCGCTTCAAAAACACAAAAAGAGGTTGGATTAGGTGATTGGCCGCTTTCCGTTCCTGCCCTTTAAAAACACAGAGGAGGCTTGATTAGGTTATTGACCTACGTCGGATTTGGCGCTTCGAAAACACAAAAGGTGGCTTGATTAGGTTTTTGGGCTCTTTCGGTTCCTGCACTTCGAAATCCTCAAATGAAGCTTGATTAGGTTATTATTTTCCGTCGGTTACTGCGCTTTGAAAATACAAAAGCAGGCTTGATCACGTAATTGGCCTTGCTCTGGTCCCGCGCTTTAAAGTACAAAGGCAGGCTTGATCAGGTGATTAGCCTCCTTCAGTTCCTGCATTTCTAAAACACAAAATGATGCTTGATCAGCTAATTAGCGCTGTCGGTTCCTGCGCTTTAAAAACACGAAGGGAGGCTTGATGAGGTTATTGACCTCCGTCGGGTCCTGCGCTTCGAAAACACAAAAGGAGGCTTGATCAGGTCATTGGCCTCCGTCTGGTCCTGCGCTTTAAAAACACAAAAGTAGGATTGATCATGTCATTGGCCTCCGTCGGGTTCTGCGTTGCGAAAATACAAAAGGACGCTTGATCAGGTCATTGGCCTCCGTCGGGTCCTGCGCTTCAAAAAAACAACAGGAGGCTTGATTAAGTTATTGGCCTCCGTTAAATCCTGCGCTTTGATAACACAAAGGATGCCTCATCAGGTGATTGAACCCGTTATGGGCATTGGTCTGGTCGTGCGCTTCGAAAACACAAAAGGAGGTTTGATCAGGTTATTGGCCTCTGTCGAATCCTGCGCTTTGAAAACACAAAAGCAGGCTGTATCACGTTATTGGCCTCCGTCGGGTCCTGCGCTTTAAAAACACAAAAAGAGGTTTGATCACGTTATTAGCCCCTGTAAGGTCCTGCGCTTCGAAAACACAAAAGGAGATTTGATCATGTTATTGGCCTCTGTCAGGTCCTGCGCTTTGAAAATATAAAAGTAGGCTTAATCAGGTTATTGTGTCCGGCGGTTCCTGCGCTTCAAAAACACCAAAAGAGGTTTGATTAGGTTATTGGCCTCTGTCGATTCCTGTCCTTCGAAAACACAAAAAGAGGTTTGATCAGGTTATTGGCCTCTGTCTGGTCCTAAGCTTCGTAAACACAAAGAGAGGCTTGATCAGGTTATTAGCCTCCGTCAGTTCCTGCGCTTTGAAAACACAATCATCAGGTGATTGAACCCGGCGAGTTCGGAACTTTGAAAACACAAAAGGGAAGCTTGATCAGGTTATTGGCCTCCGTCAGTTCCTGCGCTTCGAAAACACAAAAAGAGGTTTAATCACGTTATTAGCCTTCGTCAGGTCCTGCGCTTGCAAAACACAAAAGGAGTTTTGTTCATGCTATTGGCCTCTGTCAGGTCCTGCGCTTCGAAAACACAAAAGTAGGCTTGATCAGGTTATTGTCTTCGGCGGTTCCTGCGCTTCAAATACACAAAAAGAGGTTTGATGAGGTTATTGGCCTCTCGGCTAATGCCCTTTGAAAACAGAGAGGAGGCTTCATTAGGTTATTAACTTTCGTCGGATTCTGCGCTTCGAAAACACAAAAGGAGGCTTGATTAGGTTATTGGGCTCTATCGGTTCCTGCGCTTCGAAAACACAAAGTAGGCTTGATCAGGTTATTGGCCTCCGTCAGGTCCTGCGCTTTGAAACCCCCAAATGAGGCTTGATTAGGTTATTGGCCTTCGTCGGTTTCTGCGCTTTGAAAACACAAAAGCAAGCTTGATCACGTTGTTGGCCTCGGTCGGGTCCCGCGCTTCAAAGTACAAAGGCAGGCTTGATCAGGTGATTGGTCTCCTTCGTTTTCTGCATTTCTAAAACACAAAAAGATGCTTGATCAGCTTATTAGCCTCAGTCGGTTCCTGCGCTTCACAATCACAAAAAAGGCTTGATGAGGTTATTGACCTCCATCGGGTCTTGCGCTTCGAAAACACAAAAGAAGGCACGATCAGGTTATTGGCCTCCGTCTGGTCCTGCACTTCGAAAGCACAAAAGTATGATTGATCATATTATTTGCCTCCATCGGGTTCTGCGTTGCGAAAACACAAAAGGAGGCTCGAATCAGGTTACTGGCCTCTGTCGGATCCTGCGCTTTAAAAACACAAAAAGAGGCTTGAGCAGATTATTGGCCTTTGTCAGTTCCTGTGCTTCAAAAACACAAACGGAGGCTTGATTAGGTTATTAGCCTCCGTCGGTTCCAGCGTTTGAAAACAAAAAAGCAGGCTTGATCACATTATTGGCCTCGGTCTTGTCCTGCGCTTCGAAAACACAAAAGGAGGTTTAATCAGGTTATTGGCCTTTGGCGAGCCCCGCGCTTTGAAAACACAAAAAGGAGGCTTGGTCAGGTTATATGCCCTTCGGTTCCTGCGCTTCGAAAACACAAAAGCAGGCTTGATCACGTTATTGGCCTCCGTCGGGTCCTTCGCTTAAAAAACCCAAAGCGAGGCTTGATCATGTTTTTGGCCTCCGTCGGGTCCTGCGCTTCGAAAACACAAAATGAGGCATGATCAGGTTATTGGCCTACGTCGGGTCCTGCGTTTCGAAAACACAAAGGGAGGCTTGATCAGGTTATTGGACTCCTTTAGTTCCTGCATTTCGAAAACACAAAATGATGCTTGATTATCTTATTAGCCTCCGTCGGTTCCTGTGCTTCAAAAACACAAAAGGAGGCTTGAAGAGGTTATTGACCTCCATTCGGCCCTACGCTCCGAAAACACAAAATAAGGCTTGATCAGGTTGTTGGCCTTGTCGGTTCCGGTGCTTCGAAAACACAAAAGGAGGCTTGATTAGTTTATTGGCCTCCGTCGGTTTCTGCGCTTCGAAAACACAAAAGCAGGCTTGATCACGTTATTGGCCTCCGTCGGGTCCAGCGCTTCGGAGACACAAAAGTAGGCTTGATCAGGTTATTGGCCTCCGTCAGGTCCTGCGCTTTGAAACCCCCAAATGAGGCTTGATTAGGTTATTGGCCTTCGTCGGTTTCTGCGCTTTGAAAACACAAAAGCAAGCTTGATCACGTTGTTGGCCTCGGTCGGGTCCCGCGCTTCAAAGTACAAAGGCAGGCTTGATCAGGTGATTGGTCTCCTTCGTTTTCTGCATTTCTAAAACACAAAAAGATGCTTGATCAGCTTATTAGCCTCAGTCGGTTCCTGCGCTTCACAATCACAAAAAAGGCTTGATGAGGTTATTGACCTCCATCGGGTCTTGCGCTTCGAAAACACAAAAGAAGGCACGATCAGGTTATTGGCCTCCGTCGGGTCCTGCACTTCGAAAGCACAAAAGTATGATTGATCATATTATTTGCCTCCATCGGGTTCTGCGTTGCGAAAACACAAAAGGAGGCTCGAATCAGGTTACTGGCCTCTGTCGGATCCTGCGCTTTAAAAACACAAAAAGAGGCTTGAGCAGATTATTGGCCTTTGTCAGTTCCTGTGCTTCAAAAACACAAACGGAGGCTTGATTTGGTTATTAGCCTCCATCGGTTCCAGCGTTTGAAAACAAAAAAGCAGGCTTGATCACATTATTGGCCTCGGTCTTGTCCTGCGCTTCGAAAACACAAAAGGAGGTTTAATCAGGTTATTGGCCTTTGGCGAGCCCCGCGCTTTGAAAACACAAAAAGGAGGCTTTGTCAGGTTATATGCCCTTCGGTTCCTGCGCTTCGAATACACAAAAGCAGGCTTGATCACGTTATTGGCCTCCGTCGGGTCCTTCGCTTAAAAAACCCAAAGCGAGGCTTGATCATGTTTTTGGCCTCCGTCGGGTCCTGCGCTTCGAAAACACAAAATGAGGCATGATCAGGTTATTGGCCTACGTCGGGTCCTGCGTTTCGAAAACACAAAGGGAGGCTTGATCAGGTTATTGGACTCCTTTAGTTCCTGCATTTCGAAAACACAAAATGATGCTTGATTATCTTATTAGCCTCCGTCGGTTCCTGTGCTTCAAAAACACAAAAGGAGGCTTGAAGAGGTTATTGACCTCCATTCGGCCCTACGCTCCGAAAACACAAAAAGGGGCTTGATCAGGTTGTTGGCCTTGTCGGTTCCGGTGCTTCGAAAACACAAAAGGAGGCTTGATTAGTTTATTGGCCTCCGTCGGTTTCTGCGCTTCGAAAACACAAAAGCAGGCTTGATCACGTTATTGGCCTCCGTCGGGTCCAGCGCTTCGGAGACACAAAAGTAGGCTTGATCAGGTTATTGGCCTCCGTCAGGTCCTGCGCTTTGAAACCCCCAAATGAGGCTTGATTAGGTTATTGGCCTTCGTCGGTTTCTGCGCTTTGAAAACACAAAAGCAAGCTTGATCACGTTGTTGGCCTCGGTCGGGTCCCGCGCTTCAAAGTACAAAGGCAGGCTTGATCAGGTGATTGGTCTCCTTCGTTTTCTGCATTTCTAAAACACAAAAAGATGCTTGATCAGCTTATTAGCCTCAGTCGGTTCCTGCGCTTCACAATCACAAAAAAGGCTTGATGAGGTTATTGACCTCCATCGGGTCTTGCGCTTCGAAAACACAAAAGAAGGCACGATCAGGTTATTGGCCTCCGTCGGGTCCTGCACTTCGAAAACACAAAAGGGGGCTTGATCACGTTATTGGCCCCTTTCGAGGCCTACGCTTTAAAAACACAAAGAGAACCTTAACCAGGTTATTGGCCTCCGTTAAATTCTGCGCTTCGAAAAAACAAAAGGAGGCTTGATCAGGTGATTTGCCTCCGTCGGTTCCTGCGCTTCGAAAACACACAAAAAAAGCTTGATTAGTTTATTGTCCTCCTTTGGTTCCTGCGTTGCGAAAACACAAAAGTAAGATTGATCAGGTTATTGGCCTCCGTCGGGTCCTGCGCTTCGACAACACAAAGAGAAGCTTGATCAGGTTATTGGCGTCTGTCGCTTCCAGCGCTTCGAAAACACAAAAGGAGGCTTTATCAGGTTATTGGCCTCCGTCGGTTCCTGCGCTTCGAAAACACAAAAGGGGGCTTGATCACGTTATTGGCCTCCTTCGGGTCCTACGCTTCCAAAACACAAAGAGAAGCTTGATAAGGTTATTGGCCTCCGTCGGTTCCTGTTCTTCGAAAACCCAAAGGGAGCCTTGATCAGGTTATTGGCTTCCGTCGGTTCCTGTGCTTCGAAAACATAAAATGAATGCGCATCCTTCTTGACGCCTTTTTGTTTTCTTTTTTTTTATTTGTTTTTGTTGTTTTTTAGCCTGTGCTTAACTCTTTTCCTTTTTTATCTTTGCCCTAGTGCGCAGTTGCCAGATTGGTTCTCAAAATTAATAACTTAATTATAAGACCTTGTTCCTATATGTCGCCAAAGTGCCTTCTCCCCCCCCCCCTTCCCCCAACCCTCCTCTCTGGCCAAGCAATTAGCTGTGGTGTACTCGTCCACAATCGTGGATCATTTAAGTTCAGGATCAAGATTAAATCTCGTCTAACCTCTCTCAAAGGCGAATATCTAAATGTTCGTTTTTAATGACGTCTCTTTTCACGCTATTTCGATTAAAAGATTTTTCTTGTTTTTTATTTGATAAAAACGCCTCTGAATTTATCTTTTTCATACTCTAATTTTCAGCCTTCCCTTAACCCCTTTCCGATCATTTCCAACAAAACTCCCCTCATTATATATGGATTATCATCCCCGCTCGAATCGTCGCATTTAGCATCGGGGACCGGATTTATCAAAGGGAAGTCACCTTAATTAAAACAGATTTAGCGCTGCTCTTTTTAAATTTTTATTTCTAACTTCTTTCTCCTTGAAAAAACATCAACAACATCATAAATTTCTGAATTTCACCATTTGTAATTTCTTGGGTTTTAAAAATTTCACAAACTTTCGATACTTTTATTTATTTCTGAACTTCACCATTTTGTTTTTGGATATTATAAAAGAATTATTAAAAAATAACTTTGATAAAAAAAAACATAAGTCATAACCAGAATAAGATGAAATTATTATTCAAATACTCAAAAAATCTCCTCCTTAAATTATAGAGTTAGTGATGATGATGATGATGATGATTAAATGAAATAGCAGAAAATTCTGCAGCGATGAATACATTTGATGAGAAAGAGCCTATAAACGAGAAAAAAAATTTACGAAGCGAGAGATGAAATTTTAGCGTAGCGGTGTAAATTATGATGAAACAAATTCTGAACTAAATGACAACTGCGTTAAATTTGTTAGAAATTTTGACGAACCGAAATGAAGAAAGAAGACTGGTGGAGCCTCTGACATTGATGAAATCGTCCCTTGCTTTCTTGTAATTTCCATCTGACTAAAAGTATATACTAGTCTCAAATTAAAAGCCTTCAAAAATGAGACTATAAATTGAATTTAAGGAACAGAACACTAAAAGAGCAAGAAAGGAATAGAATACTCGAAAGAATCGACAATCACCATCAATTCCTGAAGAATTCGCGAGAACACTTTTTCCCCACACCGTGCGTGTCTTTCGAATAGAGACACTGAGAAATAGAAAGTAGATTTTCTCTCTAATTTAAACTGATTTGACGAAAATAAACCAAGTGATGTATATCATTGTCGTAGGATGCCCCACCTTTTCTGATCACCCCACACCAGACACCACTTTTATGTAGGAGAATGCCCCTTTTTCTTCTTTCTACACACAAACCGCTGTTGTAGTAGTATTCTTTGTGGTCGTGATATAGTTTTTTGATGAAGTAGGCTTTATTCTAAGAGTGCTTAGAGTGCTAATATTGTTATTTCAAAGAAGAGCCGTAGGAAACACGTAAGGATATAGAGAAACGCACAATAATTCCCAAAATAAACTTATATTTTAACTTTAACAATTTACTACACAGAAATTAACCATTAACCACAGAACTACTCCGAATATTATGATACACAATAATTACCTTAATTAGCCTGCCCTTCTAAAAATTGGTTAAATTCGCTACGCACTTCAATATACAAGATTTAGGCTTATAGACTCTACTGGAGTTTAAATACCTCAGGAATGTTATTGTCTCACGACACGTGCTGCCTGGCCAGATGTAGGTGGGCAGGATCACGAGGTAATTTTGGCGAGGGTAGCAGCTGGGGTCCACACGATATTCAAAGGGATGTGGGGGAGGGGTCTTCAAGGACCAGAACAATCACGGTGCTTTAGGCGGCACCAAGGTAGGCGTGGTCTCTCTGGCGAGAGTAAGTCGAACTTGGTTCTTAAACCAAGTTAACTTGGAGTTCGGTGTGACCACCGAGTAACGAGCTTGAGGGGATGCTTTTCTCCTTCGTTACTTAATTCCTCATGGGCGAGGACTGAACTCGGGGAGGGTCTTCTTCAAGGGCAAGGATCGAGGAGTGGGGGTTTCTCTGACGAGAATAAGTTGAACTTGGTTCCCCAACTAAGTTAACTTATGAGAATGGTGTGGCCACCGAGTAACGGGCTCGAGGGGGGGCCTTTTCCTTCTTCTTTTCTTAATTCCTCAAGGACTAGGAATACCACTGGTGTTTAAGATGCACCGGGATATGAGGAGTCTCTCTGACTAGAGTAAGTTGAACTTAAACAAGTTAACCTAACGTTCGGTTTGATAGCCAGGGACTAGCTCGAGGATGAGCTGCTTCTTAGCCTCTTAAGGTAGGTAGCCCTGCCTCTCTTGCAAGGTACTTCCTGGTCTGGCGAGCCAAGTAATCCACCTGTCCAGTCTCGGTAGCTTGATCTTACTCCGGGGACTTCGTCACCTAGAGACTGCCGTATTCTACCAATCCAGTCTCGGTAGCCCGATCTTAATCCGGGAACTTCGTCACCTGGAGACTGACGTATTCTACCTCGATTTTCCTCAGTGTTTCTTATTTATACCTCGTCACCCCACTGGGGGAGGGGAAAGAGGAGGGGGGAGGCTTGAGGACGGGCCCAGGAGGGTTTTTATTCCAAACGGTTTTTCTCACCAAGTTTTACATCGGCTCCTCGTTAGCCTTCGAGCTTGGGAGAAACGCGTCTCCAATTTCTTCTTTGAAGTGAAATTCAATATCACTCTCTTATGGGAGATCATCTTGCATTTTACAACCTTTCGACTTCACATAGCGACGAGTGGCGAGGCGCTGAGGTTACGCGCTTGACCCGATGGTGCCGGGGCAGGATGTCTTTGCGGTAATCGCCCCGTGACTCCACTGTGAGAGAACGGGGGAGTGACGATTCTCCTACAATCATAACTAAGCAACATTTATAGTGACCCTTAACAAACAATTGTCAAGCGCCCAACTTTACCTCAAGGTTGACAACATAACTTCTTTCCTTCAATCTCTGTAAAGCATTTAACCACATCGCCTTAAGCGAGAAGGATTCAACTAGGTTACTATTTTTGTGGTACGGAACTGTTGCAAAGAGGGATTTTCAATTGGTCAAGTTTCGTGCGGCGTCTTCTTTTTTATTAAACTGCAGTCACACTTGTGTCAGGGATGTTCTAGGTTTTTAGTTTATATACAGAGAAAGCAGCAAAACCCTTGAAAGAACTTAGGCCATTGCTCTTTCATTATTTTTACATGGATAATTCAGGCGTGGGTTCCAATGACTCCAACCATCTGGAAACTATCTGCAACGCGCTGGATGGAATTGTCAACGAATAGAAATTTGAATTGCGACAGCTCGTTACTAATGTCATATTTAGACATTTGATATTGAACATAGTGATGGAATTAAAACCCATCTAAAGTAAAGTTATTTGGTCACTAAATTTAGACCAATCTCCAAATACAAAGAGATTTAATCTTAATAGATCGATTTGATATAATATTAACTGTCCTGTAATGAATAAAAGTAGACTGTTCATGTATAAGCTACGATGTAACAAAGGCTTAGATAGGATGAAAATAATCCGAAGGAAGCCTGAAAATAAGATGGGGAAAAATCACCAAACAGATCAACTCTGCCTCCCCCCCCCCCCCTTACAGAAATATGCAGAAAAGAATGTGAGACAAAGAAGAAATTCCTTTCGTTTTATAGCGTGTACTACTGATGCATTGGAACTTGTACGAGATAGTCATTTACATCCAAATGTCCAGAAAAACGATATACCCTTTATACTTGCCAATAACGAGATCGTAAATAGCTTGGATAAGAAAGTATTCCTCTTGAACTACAAAGCTGTTCTGCTGGGAACAGAAAACCAAACTCTCCTTTTCCATGATCTAGAGGGTCATTTATGCTCAAAACCCTTAAGTATATTAGAATGGAACTGCGATAGCCTGGTTTGACCTTCAAGGTTAAATTCCTATGTTAAAAAGTGAGCAAAAATGCAAAAACGAAGCGTCTTTGTGATGAACAACAAGCTGAGAGAAAGTCATTAAGCTTACGACATCCAGTCATCTTCAACTTCATATTCGGTGTCTATAATCTAGCTTATTCAGTAATTCTGTGTTTATCATATAAACAGCTTTGTAAAACTAATTGGATCAAGTAAAGATAGTCCCTCCCATTTTACCAAGTAAAGATTATCTCTCCCAAATTTACACTAGTAAAGCTAATCCCTCCCAAGGATAAAATAAAAAAAAATAACTTAAAAATTTTATTTAGCAACATTTGTTAGAAAATTTATTATAAACAATTAAAAGTTGTAAACTTTGTAGAATTCTAGAAATTCAATTTTAATAACTTAAGTGAAAACATTGTATTTATGTCTTTCAGGGCACATAAATTCCTGTAGATAAGAGTTTAGCATTTTTCTCTTACCTCCTCGCGTTTAATTCTTAGTTTATGCTTATCCCGGTAGTTTTAAAATGACGATGTTATAACCTCGTATACCTCCCATTTTACCAAGTAAAGGTCATCCCTGTTCCAATTAACCAGGTAAAGTTAATCCTTCTGATTGTCATAGGATGGAATATCTTCACTTGATCTAACTAATTATATAATTATTTAGTTTAGGACGCAGACAGCCTTTGTTTAACTATCCCAAACCTGAAAAAGAGGAGATTCATTTGAATACGAAATTATTCAAAATCTAAACACAACAGTTGCCGAAAGGGGTCACGGCCTTTCGTCGCTTTGTGTATTTATTGCAAAGTACTTCGATTTGTCAGTTGTGCAGGGCAAAATTAGAATTTAAAAAAGCAGATAAGTATGAAGGCGAACAATTGTACATCTCTCGTTTAACGTTTCCCTCGAAATAATTAAACGCGAGCAAAAAATAAAATTTCATCTCCAGCTAAATTAAAAGATATGCTAAATTTGGCGACACAACTAACGTACACAAGGATTCTAAACGACTCTTAAGGGTGAAAAAGTAATTTCCCCCTCCTGTTACCTAAAAATAGCTGCCTAACGCATTTGATATATCTTATATCTTAAGTTACGCACCACATGTTCTTAGCAATGGTTATATTCGGTTCTAAATGAAATAAGAAAAGGACATTGGGTGCCCCACTATTTCTATCTTAAAAAAAGAACTAATAAAGTATGTATTATGTAAACGATTCAAAGAACATGGCATAAAATTAAATCAGGGCTCTTACCCTCAAATTAGATTGGATCTCCGTGTATGTGGAATCGCGCCATTAATTTTTAAATCTCTAAAACTTATCTTTACTGGAATTATCTGTGCCTTTTACCTCCACTCATTCGAAATTCGCGATGTGCGTCTTATTTCGGTTCGCAATTTAATGCCGCGGCAAACGTTGTCGCAGACATTTCTTTTAAGATCATGAAACACTCTCATGTTTGAATAACGGAGTAAAAACAATAAAATTCGAACACTTTTTTTCAAAGGGTCTAGACAACTTTGTTCAGTGGTTGAACTTTGCTTGATTGAATAACAGATTAATTTGGGGAACTAGAGGAAATAATCATCATCATCATCATCATCATCACTAACTCTATAATTTAAGAAGGGGATTTTTTTTAGTATTTGAATAATAATTTCATCTTAGTTTGGTTATGACTTATGATTTTTATCAAAGTTATTTCTAATAATTATTTTATAATATCAAAAAACAAAATGGTGAAGTTAAGAAATAAATATAAGTATCGAAATTTTGTGAATATTTTTAAACCCAAAGAATTACAAATGGTGAAGTTCAGAAAATTTATTTTTATATTTCTTCTTCTTCTATAATTATATTTTAACAACGTGATATTTTGAAAGGGGGAAAATTTAGTTTAGAGTTCCTTTGTAAAATTATTATAATTGACGAAGTTCAGAAAATTTATAAAAATTTAACCATGGCTGCTTTTTTTTAGATTTTAAATTTTAATCTTGGTAGCGAAGCGCAAGCTCCCCCCCCCGTAGGGGAGATTGGCGAAGCCATTGCCTGGTATTGATATAAAGGAATTCGAATTTTTTTATCACACAAACGATTTATATGGTAAAAGGCGACAATGTCTTTCAAAGAAGGCCCTAAAGACAGCCCCGAGGATAGGGTGCTTGATCCAATCATTCCTGAAAATCTCGATAAAAAGCTATGGCTTGTTGCTTAATATTATTCCTCAAATACATGGAAATCGGAAGTAGATCCTTAATGAATCGTGCATAAGGATATTAGTTATAAACCCCCCAAATCAGTACGAGATATTTATGATGGATTTTTAACAAGGTAGTTAATAATTTTATTTCTTAAGAGGTCCCATCTTATGGCTTCCAACGAGAGTTTTAGCCGCCGAAGAAAGTTTTAGCCTAATATTAGGCTATTGTATTAAAAAGAAAAGAAATAAAAAACTAACGAAAAAGAAGGAACAGCTAACGCAAGAAAAAAAAGAAAGAAAGGTATGAGCAAGGAGTGGAAGCATTCCTAATGTCTCCAGATAATGCTCCCCAAAACAACAAACACGGGAAAAAAACTATATATAATGGAGGAAGCCGCTCGTTCCGGTACCGGGGCAGGAAACGTGCGCGAAGATGATCTAGCCTAGGAGGAGACCATACAGTCGTCGAAGTAAGCAATACGAAGCCGTCGAGACATTGGGTAGTAAATCCACGGGAGCAGTCGCGACGCAATGGAGCGCAAATTTATGTTCCAGTTAGTTGTCTCCCATCTTCTTTGCCAGCCAGCCCGGATGATTACTTAAGCACTGTTCTGTAGTCAGTATGGGGAGGGTCTAAGCGCCTGTGCGGTGTCTATCTTTGTGGACCGTTCGGAACCCTCATTTCCCGCAATCTCTACATATCCAGGAACCCAGCAGAATATAATCTCGACATCCTCTCAGCTTGTGGTAGCCGTGCATCAAGGATATCGACGAACCAGGAAATGCTAAGATTTCAATGACCCTAAAGCAATCAGAGCACTTTGTGAGTAGATATAGACCAAGATCCGGTATCCGAACTAAGCACCGAACGGTGCATTAAAACCACCTCGGTCATGAAGAGAGACGCAGCTCTTGGTAAAGCCCGGCGACTTCAAACAAGGAAGATACGGCATATAAGCCGGCCATTTCTTCGGATTTTGAGGCTACTGTAGAAGTTTTGGGGATCAGAAGCGTGGTGACAAATAGTCAAAGTTCTACACTTTAGGGTAACGTCATAGGCAAAACTAGAGACGCCACCGGTCCGAGAGATGCGATGGTCCTGAAAGAGATTCCTATCTTTAAACTCGAAAGGATAGGGGTATAATTAGCGTCTCACGGTGGCAAAGGTACCCTCGAGATCGGCCACGGAAGAGATGAGAGCCGTCGGCGACTGAGGGAGAATCAGGAGCCGCGCATTCAAGGGCATAATGCACTTTGCACGGCGCAGAGCAAGCGGTATCAATCGGGCATCAGTCAGGAGGCCCGCCTTTCCCCGGCGAAGGAACATGCGACCTACAACAAAGAGAGTCAAATAAAATGGAGTAGACAAGCCTCCTCCAAGTCTGTGTACAGGAACCTGTCGCGAGTACAGGGAACAAAGGGTAGAGACCCCGCTAGTCCAGATACGAGGACAGGTAACGTGCTTGAAGATCACCCAGACTGGGACCTTCAACCAATTCAAAGACGGCAGAAATCGACGTGAAGTCGTCGGGTCATTGGGGAGTAGGTTCATGGAAAATGTCGCGGCGCAATGGAACGCAACTTTAAGTTACCTTCGATAGTCTCCCATCTTCTTTTCCAAGGAGCCCGGGCGGCTGTCTTGATTCCTGCCATGTAGTCTGTGTGACGAAACAACCAAGCGCTGGTCTGGTCGCCCAGCCTTCGCGGACTCTTTGGTGCCCTCATTCTCTGCAATTCTTAGATGCCCAGGAACGTAACAGAGATAATCTCTACATCCACCCCCCCCCCTTCCGGCTCTTGACGACCGTGGGAGTCATGGATACCGCGAACCAGGAAACGTGGAGATTCCGATGCCCCGACAGCACTCAAAACACTTTGTAAGTCGTTATAGATCTCCATCCTATCTCTGAACCGGGCACGACGAGTTATCTCTCGTACCGAGAGGTGTATTGCAACCAGCTCGAGTACAAGAGACCCTAAGGCTAAGAATATGAGCCTCACAGGTGAAGCGTTAGGCGAAAACAAGATCGAGGCAAACCCCGTTTAGGAACATGTCTAGGTCGTGGTGGAGCCGTGGTTAGTGGCAGAAGTGCACCACCTTAGGCATGGCCAATGAAAACCGAAAAACGTGCCTGTTGGAGTCGACGCTCCAGAGTCGTGATCTAGGCCGCACCAAATGAGATTGAAAGGTCGTCCACGTAAGGCGTCGTGAGAACAGCTTCCGCCAGCACCTAGGTAATCCCGTTGATGCTCAGTTCAAAGAGTGTGACAATAAGGACACTTCTCTGCGGAACACCCTCTTTTTGCTTAATTGGGTCAGACAGGGCTCTTCCCTACCAGTACGCGGAATCGACGATCTTGCCAAAACTCAGAGATAAAAATTGTTATGCAAACCCTAGCCCCCATCGTGTGGAGACTCTTCATGATACCGTAGCGCCATATGGTACCCTCCGTCACATTCAATTCTTTTGTCAAGGGGGTGCCCCAATTTCACCCATCCTTCCCAACACCTAGGGAGGACTAGGCCGCACTTGGATGCGGATCTCCATGCGCTTTCACACTCTTACATACAGTTGTCACCATGATTAGATTAAAAAAATAAAAAAGTGGGCCTCGTGAAGAGTAGATACTATGACCTCTCCATGAGTGTGGAGGTTAAGAGAAAAGTCTCCATAAGATCCTATCGGTCCCGGCCAACGTTGACGAGCTTGGTCAACCCGGCTCGCCATTTAGGCAAAATTGTCGTGGAACTTTGACCATATAGGATGGTGCGGGCGTAACCACCTTATATGCGCAGAGTTGACGGCCTACCACACCTCGTACCTAATATTTTCCCTAGTCAGTGGGATTTCGGCCCTCGCAGCAGGTTACTCGGCTACGGCTGCTCATAAGAGGACAAAAGTGTACCGGCAGCCAAAACCTCTGTAGATAGGAAAGCAAGTGTAAAAATGGGTAGGGGGGTTCTAATAGAGCGAAGTAGAGATGGGCGAGTCCATCAATGAGTATGGTGGGTGATCACCTATTATTATCATACCCTGGTACAAGGTTATTCTAGGATGTCATGCATTCCACCAATCACCATGGTCACCGGACTGAACTCTGTACAGGCGGAAACACTTCTCCTGGTGCGGGGAGAAAACGTTGAGGGAAGACCCGTAATTATAATAATAAATAGTATTAATAACTTCTACTAATAATACTAATCATAACCTTATTTATCATTTTATCTTTTATAAATACTGATAACAAATAAAAAAACATTCCAAACAATAATACTAAATAATAATAAATATAACAATAATAATGCTAATAATATAATAATAATGATAATAATAATAATACCAATAAAGGAGTAAAGTAGTGCTGAGTGTGGGCGCGGGGAGAGCGCACCGACAACCTTCCCAGGCCCCATCAGAGAGTTCAAGACAACCCAGTGACGTCAGCTTCCTTAATTTGTACTCAGGCCGGAAGGACGCGCAGCTCTCCTCCGGATACCAAGTGAAACAAGCTACACATGGTACTCCCCTGTGGTGGATGCATAAAATATACATCCCTAGTCAAGATTTAGCGAACAAGGAAACAGTAGATCATGAGAGCGGTAGCTATATAAGCACCCCTCATGTTGAACGTCATGGAACGCAAAATATCCAAGGGGTGGTTGCAAGAGGCCCTAAAGTAGGGTCGGACAACCTCCGGCCCGCGAAGGCCTAGCGTCTGGCCCGACACTTTGCTCAGCATTAATATTGTAAACCGGCTCACGAAGGACTAGCGTCTGGCCCGCCACCTTGCTCGGCATTAATATTGCAATCAGGCCCACGAAGGCCTAACGTCTGGCCCGCCACTTTGCTCGGCATTAATATTGCATTCCGGCCCACGAAGGCCTAGCTTCTGGCCCGCCACCTTGTTCAGCATTCTTTTTGCATCCGGCCCGCGAAGGCCTAGCGTCCTGCCTGACACCTTGCTCAGCATTAATATTGTAAACCAGCTCACGAAGGCCTAACTTCTGGCCCGCCACCTTACTCAGCATTAATATGGCAATACGGCCCACGAAGGCCTAGCATCTGGCCCGCCACCTTGCTTGGCATTAATATTGCAATCCGGGCTGCGAAGACCTAGCGTCTGGCCCGCCACCTCCTTGCTCGGCATTAATATTTTAATCCGGCCCGCGAAGGCCTAGCCTCTGGCCGGCCACCTTACTCGACATTAATATTGCAATCTGGCCCGCGGAGGCATAGCGGCTGGCCCGCTACCTTGCTGAGCATTAATATTGCTATCCGATCCGCGAAGGCCTAGCGTCTGGCCCGCCACCTCCTTGCTCGATATTAATTTTGCAATCTGGCCTGCAAAGGCGTAGCGTCTGGCTCCCACCTTTATCTGCATTAATATTGCAATCCGGCCAGTGAAGGCCTAGCTTCTGGCCGGCCACCTTACTCAACATTAATATTGCAATCTGGCCCGCGGAGGCATAGCGGCTGGCCCGCTACCTTGCTGAGCATTAATATTGCTATCCGATCCGCGAAGGCCTAGCGTCTGGCCCGCCACCTCCTTGCTCGATATTAATATTGCAATCTGGCCCGCGAAGGCCTAGCGTCTGGCCTGCCACCTGCATTAATATTGCTATCCGGCCAGCGAAGGCCTAGCTTCTGGCCCACCACCTTGTTCGGCATTAATATTGCAATCCGGACCGCAAAGGCTTAGCCTCTGGCCGGCCACCTTACTCGACATTAATATTGCAATCTGGCCCGCCACCTTGCTCGGCATTAATATTTCAATGCGGCCCGCGAAGGCCTAGCATCTAGCCCGACACTTTGATGGGCATTCTTTTCGCCTTCCGACCGGCGAAGTCCTAGCATCTGGCCCGGCACCTCGCTTGGCATTAATACTGCAATCTGGCCCTCGGGGGCCTAGCGTCTGGCTCACCACCTTGCTCTGCATTAATATTGCAATCTGGCCCGCAAAGGCCTAGCGTCTGGCCGGCCACCTTACTCTGCATTAATATTGCAATCCGACCCGCGAAGGGCTAGCGTCTGGCCCGCCCCCTTGCTCGTATTAATATTGCACAATCCGGCTCGCAAAGGCCTAGCTTCTGGCCCGCCAGCAGACTTGGCATTAATATTGCAATCCAGCCCACGAAGGCCTAGCATCTGGCCCGCCACCTCGCTTGGCATTAATATTGCAATCCGGCCCGCCACCTCCTTGCTCAGCATTAATATTTCAATCCAGCCCGCAAAGGCCTAGCGTCTGGCCCGCCACCTTGTTTGGCATTAATATTGCTATCCGTGCCGCGAAGGCCTAGCGTCTGGCCCGCCACCTCGTTGCTCGATATTAAAATTGCAATCTGGCCCGCGAAGGCCTAGCGTCTGGCCCGCCACCATCCTCTGCATTAATATTGCAATCCAGCCCGCGAAGGCCTAGCTTCTGGTCCGCCACCTTGTTCGGCATTAATATTGCAATCTAGCCCGCGAAGGCCTAGCCTCTGGCTGGCCACCTTACTCGGCATTAATATTGCAATCTGGCCGGCCGTCTTACTCGGCATTAATATTGCAATGCGGCCCGCGAAGGCCTAGCATCTAGCCCGACACTTTGATGGGCATTCTTTTTGCCTTCCGACCGGCGAAGTCCTAGCGTCTGGCCCGGCACCTCGCTTGGCAGTAATATTGCAATCTGGCCCTCGGGGGCCTAGCGTCTGGCTCACCACCTTGCTCTGCATTAATATTGCAATCCGGCCCACGAAGGCCTAGCGTCTGCTCGGCAGTAATTTTGCAATCTGGCCCGCGAAGACCTAGCGTCTGGCCCGCCACCTTACTCTGCATTAATATTGCAATCCAGCCCGCGAAGGCCTAGCGTCTGGCCCGACACTTTGCTCGACATTCTTTTTCAATCCGGGGTGCGAAGGACTAGCGTCTGGCCCGCCACCTTGCTTGCATTAATATTGCACAATCTGGCTCGCAAAGGCCTAGCTTCTGGCCCGCCTGCTTACTCGGCATTAATATTGCAATCTGACCCACGAAGGCCTAGCGTCTGGCCCGCTACCTTGCTTGGCATTAATATTGCAATCCGGCCTGCCACCTCCTTGCTCAGCATTAATATTTCAATCCAGCTCGCGAAGGCCTAGTGTCTGGCCCGCCACCTTTGTCTGTATTAATATTGCAATCCGGCCCGCGAAGGCCTAAATCACCAAACCCGTGCTCTTCTACATAGGCGAGAGATGCGGTTCAATGTCTGTTGGTGCGACGTTCCAGAATCGGCTTCTGGCTCGTACCCCTAAAGATCAAAAGGTCGCTTAGGGATTAACTAGCGTAATCATCTTCCATTAGCACCAATGCGATACCGTTGATGTTCAAAACAGAATATAAGATATTACACTTACCTGCGGAACGCCCTCTTCCTACCCTATTAGGGTGGAGAGGGCTCTCCAGACCTTTTCATGGAATCAACGATCTCATAACAACTCGAATATGAAGATTAGGAGGCATTCCCTCGCCCAAAAGTGTGGAGGATCTCCATGATACTGATCACCATGCTGTATTATATGGCTTCTCCAGATTAAAAAATACCATTACAAAATGCTGTCTAAGAAGGATGGCTTGGCAGGAGCCTGACACGATCGAGAACCCTCTCTTTGCTTATCACACGTTCGACTATGATCCCTCCCTAGTCGAACAGCTCTTCTGTTTATACATTCTAATGAATACATGACTAGTTCCATCTCATAGACTACTACTTTAACAAAATTCATATTTGACCGTGGTATCACCTACATAGGCAAGCGATCGAGTAATAATGAGCACTCACCATCGTCGCTTGTGCAGGCTTGGCCGCATTCATCCGAATATTCCCGTGCGAGAAACGCCTAACCTACAGTTCTCTGCATAGACCTCTTGAAAATACTGGCCTTGATTGAAAATTGATTTTGAAGAGAATGCAAACATCATTAGACCAGGTGTTTAGAAACCGCTTGAAGCCAGCAGGTTCGAAAAGGCTGGCCACTATCGTTGAGGAGCCCTGACTTCATCCAGTCTCCACCAACCCTACTCGGTGGTTTAGTATGTTGGAGCTTGCCCCCTCTACCCAAGGAGAACCTGAGGCTTGGTGTACCATCCTTGACCTGGTAATTTGCCGGGTCGTCATGGGACCGGTTCGTCCCTTGAACCCTTCGGAAGGAGAGGAACCTCTACTCTTTCTACTCTACTTTATTTTTTCAATTCTTGTTAGGAGAGGCCGGCGAGAAATGCAGCCTCTTCTCGCCCCCTTTAGAAGATGCCATGAGGCCGGCCGAACCTGTCTCAATCCTATCCTTCTCCAAGATGAGGAACGAGTTGGATCTCTTGGAGCACCCATCAGAGGGAAGAGAACCTTTCATTTCTTTTAAGTCTTCGTAGGCTTGTATACACTTGGGAGAACCTTACCCGGGAGTGGGCTCTTCTGACTCATTGGTTAGTCCTTCCCAAGTCAGCACTCTCCCCCGAGGAAGAGCCGGCCGTCTGTGATGATGTCATCATAGGATCCATGCTCACATCGGGATGCGCCTCCTTTCGGCCATCAATCTCGTGGCTTTGAGGACCCGGACTCAGACATGTATCCCGGTAGTGAAACATATGCCATTGTGACCGGAAAGGCGACCTCTATAGGTAAGGTTTCGTGGCAGGTAAGATGGCCTCTAAAAGCGTCACCAAATGCGGGTTGGTTAATGGGGGGAGGTGTGGCCCAGTGGCCCCCACCAGTCATTGCCCCTCTAAGGAGGTATGTCCCATTAAGCCGCTTACGGGTGATTTTGAGCAACCTTTTTAGCGCTCTCTTGGCAGGCAACCGCAAAAGAGAAGGGGTAGATCACCACTGGTCCAATTAATGTCACATGTGGCGACTTTGTAGAAAGGGCTAGAGGAAAACACCCCTCAAACGTTAACATAGGTAATGGGCAAGAACACCCCTCCGCTAGAATATAGTTTGAAGGAACCGAGAGAAGGAACAGGTGTACCTACTTATTTTCATATGTCGAGCTACCCGAGGGCGGTTTTCCTAAAGGTTGGGCAAGGTTTTGCTGTCCTGATTATAGTGAGGATGTTGCGAAAGAAATTTGTTTGGTCTGCTATAACCTGCATCCAGCTGCTTCCACCTATCCTTTCTCGGGTTTTCGGACTTTCCAAGGCTCCACCCCTGGGCGCGTTAATGTGTGGTATCCGCGCCTAAACAGAGACACACCGATAGGAAGTTGGCCAGTGGACCAGTCACTCATCAAGGGCCGCAGCTCCCAACTGAGCAGCAAGAGAATCAGTAGGACAGAGTAGATTCATTATTAGTTCGTATTAATCGTCGACAAGGGGGCCAAGGCCTGAAGATCTCTTGTGAGAGACCCTGAGATGGGACGCCGAGATTTTTAGTTTGTCTGGCAGCCAAAAAAGCATTTTCACCCTCTGGCGATAAGAAATTTAGCCTTATGCACCTGATAACGGCCGCAGGGAGGTGGTTGGTCAAATAGGGAAAGGAGTGGGTCCTTCGGGCCAAAGCGATCTTCCCATAAATCTCAACCAACCGCCCAGGACCACTAAAGTCATCTTCTATTGCACCCTGCGGACGTTAAAGGTGTTGTTTATAGAGGTGCTATAGCGTCTCTTTTAACACAGCATGAGGTAGCAGGTCATCTCAACCTTAGAGAAAATAAAGAGGGGTACTCTTAGAAAATAAGCGGATGCATGGAAGGAATTGGGAAAAGCACCAACTTTCCCAGAGTTAAATTCAGCCAAGAGAGCCAGGTCTTCCATATTGGCACTCCGGCAGGACCCAAGTGAAAGTCCACTCAGTGTCCCATTCCTTATTGAGGCCACTTCGGCCGGGAGGACATGCAGCCCCTCCAGGTACCATGTGTTGCAAATTACACTCGGCACCCCCCTGCGGGGTTTTAGTTACTGTCTCCCATCTTATTTTCATGCAGCCCTAAGGGACAAACAAAGCCTCGCCATGCTGTCAGTGGGGAGAGAAGAGAAACGCCAATCCGGTTGCTCAGTCCGTGCACACACACTCACTAATCCGGTTGCTCAGTCCGTGCACACACACTCGCCTATCCGGTTGCTCAGTCCGGGCACATACAATCGCTAATCCAGTTGTTCAGTCCGTGCACACAGCCTGGTCCGCTTCATTAGTGCGCCCAGTTCCAGCAACTCCTATTTTCCAAGGAGCTCAACAGAACACAATCCTGAGGTCCTCCCGACTCGCAGCAACCATTGCGTCACTGATAATTAAAAGCAGGTGATGTGGAAGTTATAATGACTCATGGGCATTCAACGGCCTCTGTGGGTTGTTATGGATTACAAAATGATCCATGAACCTGATACGACGAGTAATCTCTCGTAAAAAGAGTTATACATATAAGGTTTTGTGTCGCTTGTTCGAAAATACAATTTTTCGAATAGGCAATTTTACCAATTATACCTAAAATAAATAATTATTCGAAAATCAGAAGATTATAATCCAATTCTAAATTTATTTAATGAAATGAAAATTTTTGCAAGGCATAAAATATCGGTAATCTTTAGGGAGAAAAATCAAATTCAGCCATTTTTGATTGGATGCAGAAGCTCATTAAATTTTAAATGGAAATAAGAAATATTTGTTCCAGTGAATCTTGCAATTTCTATTTTTTATTTAAAATTTCTGATTTCCGAATTATTATTTATTTTCGTTATAATTCGAAAGAAAATCTTATTCTACAATTAGAAATTTGAGAAATTGTATTTTCGAATAATTGTTTGTCGAACAACGGCCCAAGTGCAAGGTGGAGTAGAGTCAACAAGCAACCTCACAAATGAGCACTACGTTGGCCCTATGAAATCTTGAAATCGGGCAGACAAATCGAACATTGAAACAAAATACCATCCTGTAATTATGAATAAATGTAAGACAAAACAAATACTGGTAAATAATGTAAAATTACAATTTAATAATCTATGTACCAATGGAAAGCAGAGTATTTTGTAAGAAGGCAAGTGAAATCGTTGTGCTCGCACGCGAATGTACAAACACACATAGATTCGGAAACAGATGCAAGCCGAAGGTCTGGCCACAGAGATAAAGGCGGTGGAGTAAGCTGTGTACACATAAAACGGAATCTGATCTACCCCGCCAGAATTTACATAAACCCGTGAAGGACAAAATCAATCTTGCTATAAATGTTGGTTGATAAAGCACGTTTAGGTTCCCAAAGTCAGATACTATCTTGATTCACACACACCCTTTGACCAAACGAGCTCCGCCCAGCAACCATAATAGAGAACACACCCACATTCCCTTTGATCCGATAAGCTCCGCCCCACGTTCAGATTAAGAGAAGAGAAGCCATGCCCTCTTAATTGGCGTTCGTATAAATGAGCGGGCAGAAACATTCTCATTCTTAATATGAACTGAGGTAGCCCGAAGCCAAGATTAAAACCTACAAAACTGCCATTTTTTTCCAAGGCCTTCCTCGTGCCACGTAACAACGAGACTACCAGTCTACAAGGGGATAACCCAAAATAACACTTTGGAGTAAGACCAAACTCAACTGTAAGGCCGCCTTAGCCAATCACCTATAAACTGGTGACACGTCGACACCCCATAGAACGACAGCCATAAAACAAGGAAGAAACCAGACGGCTTCAAGCAAAGCGGAAGTCTGTAAATCAGCACGTCTCCAGTATGACAAAGGCATGCTTCAAGAAATACGAACGCAATACTCCCAGTGCTGTGGACAATTTTAAGGTAAGGCGCGGCAACCAACGTTCAAAACGGTTATCTTCTATGGTTGAGTCACTGGCAGAACCATCGGTGCAACCGGTCAGAATTAGGACTCTTGATAATGAGCTTCCTTGTCCTGAAGTCGAAAGGTTTAGTGCTTGAGTTGAGTCTCTCATGAGCAAAGAACCGCCGAGATCTTCCGCGCACGAAGAAGCAAAGAAAAATAAAGGAACTTTTATCAGCACCTCAGGTGGTGAATGCTATTCGACATACAATTGGTCATTTAGAGGCATGATTTACAAGTAAATTTTACTCCATACTTCACCATTTAGAGTGGTTTACCGGTCATTTTGACTTAATAATACGTAATTTAGAGGAATTGGTTTAGCATTAATGTTTTACTCAATAATTCTTGATTTAGACATTGTTTTAGCAGTAATCTTTACTCAATAATTGGTTATTTAGAGAGATTGGTTTACCGCCTGCAGCGAGTCTATAACTGAATGCCACTAGAGTTAGTTCATAAATAACTCAAACGATTGGGATTATCGGATCGTTTCCTTACAAACCCGCGGTGCTCTTTTCTACAGCAAGTAATCTTTCTCGGGTGTCTTAAAATACCCTTTCGAAACTCAAAAACCTACTAACATACATCTCTTTTTCAATCTATTTCCCCTCCTCTTCCATTCTTATTTTATTCCTTGTTTTTAACTCTTAATGTACCTATACAAGGTGGCGACGGTATTCGATGACTATTTTCAACTACGAATATTACGCATAATACTTTTTATCGTCGTTGTTGGTCGTTTTCTTCTTAAAAACAATAACCATTTCTTCTTTATTTTTTTGCGGAATAATCGACTATGCAAACATTTTAACCCTGCAATTTGTGGAAGAGACGGAGTCGTCCTTGGAATTCGCGCCAGAAAGATAAACAAGAAGATTTCATACATCCTCAAGATAAGCAGAAGGATGATGGAAATGGTCAGAAAGTAGATAGAAGACTTAAGATTCGTCTACAAGGCGACAGTAGAGATGAAACCCAATGGTCGGCGATCTGACACCATCAGAACGCCGGAATTCATCGCTAAAATCTAGGAAATCATCAACAATAATTCCACAAAGTCGATGTGTGTCATTGCAAGGGAGAAACGTGTGGATGAAAAGCTCATAAGGCTGATGGTGCATAAGGACATTCACTACGTTCCATACAAGAAGAGGAAGGGACAAAACAACATAACAACATGTCGCATCCAAGGACGTGCTCAGCATCAAGCAGATGAAATTTCCAACGACAATCATGGTCTTCGGTGCCATCAGCAGCGAAGGTGACGTCATGCTACCCCCCCTACTTCTCTGAGGGCCTAAGGGTCAACACCGACGACTACCTCTGTGCTCTGGACGAGGTGAGGCCCGGGATCGACCGGATAGCTTCAGGGATGCCTTACATGTGGCAACTATAGTCTAAGCACTTCCACACCAGCCGGAAGACCCAGGCCTGGCTGTTGGAGAAATTCTCGATCACACAGAACCTGACGTTTGGCCTTCATACTGGCTTGACTGCAACCCCCTCAAACTTCGTGTAGGTCACGGTGGAGCGAGATACAACAAATCCAGCTGCAACACGAATGACGAGCTGAGGGCCAGAATGACTAGGACCGTCAGGTGCTAAAACGGAAGATAGTGAAGGAGACCTGTGGCCGGTTCCGAGGTCGCCTGGAGGCTGTCATCGAGGCCACAAGAGGGTTCATCGAGGGAGATCGACAAAACATGTCACGAAGACAAACAGCCAAATTTGACTAATATCTCTCAAAAAATATAAACATTTATTTTTTCCTGAGACAGCCATAATGCGAACGAATACCCTCCCTACCATGTTTGGTGCATGTCTGATATTAAAATCGCATCTGGCAATAAACAACAACAAGAACGAACGAAACAGTCACATAAATTTGTTCTCCGATTACTATTTCACGTCCGTTTTATATCTTCTTTCATCGCCTCTTCGTCTTCCATTGCTTTGCTCTCTCCACCTGATCCGATGAGCAACAATAATGAATAAACCCGAACATACCTCGCCTCCCCAATCTATCGAATCGTTGCGAACCATTTCAATGCCTACACACCTGCAACAAATAATTTGACAGCTCCAGCCGCATTTCAGAATAGAGAACACCGCAATAAATACGACCCCATTTACAGAAAGCTATTCACCCTAGAAAGCAATTCTCTATTAGTAATTTTACTAGTTGGAGAGTGAACGAAAGAACAGACATCTTATTAAAGAAATAATGAGGGAGAATAAAGAAAAAAGCAATTTATTGAGCCTAAATAATAGATCCAGTAAGGAATATTACAAGTCCCGGGAAAGAGAATTCGTTTATAGAGAACTAGGAATCAAATGCCCAAACTCCCGTGTGGGAGCATCAAAGAAAACTCGACCTCGGATATGAATGAGAAATTGAGTTTAAACGAAGTTAGCGTCAACCTTGGCCAGACATTGAGAGAATAATTAGGGGGAGGAGGGGGCGGCACCCAAGCTGACCATTACACTCGAGAAATAATTTCGCACTCCTATGTGTGATGCTTCTCGAGGACTCTTTTTGAACTCATTCACAAACGATCCACATGAATTCTTCCAAGGACCGTAATTCATAAAAAGGTGAAGATCAAACAGCAGAAGAAATAAAGTGATGAGAATAAGAAAGAGTTCGGAACAACAATTATCCAAATCTTGACAACCAAAACAGCCTCTAATACCAGGAGTGGAAAAGTGCATCCAAAGCTCCTGGGAACCCATTCGTAAAAGGTGTAATCAGTCAAATGTATATGATATACCCCCTTCCCTTCGTTGGGGTGAAAACTACGATCTCACTTAACTCCGGTTAACAATTTAAAAAGAACTAAATATTACTCAAATAGCGCTAATTTCGAGGGGACCTGTTAGTTTTTACCGGGTCTGATTTTTTTTTTTTATAATCTACCATTGCAAAAAAATACATTACAGCAACGTAAATATTTTCCCACCGTTGAAAGGTAGCAATTCGATATGAAAACCAAGCTGACACATATCGTCATCCAATTATGATGCCGAAGTAAAAAAGAAAGTATAAATTTCGGGTGATAAATGAAGTGAAACAAATCTCTACCAATAAATTTCATACGTGGTTGAACCAGACAAATTGGAATAGAGATTAGAATGACTTTAGACGAGCTCATTGCTGGCTATGCCATTCTCCCTCGATGAGCAAAATGAGGTGGAGTTGTAAGATATCTCACCATACGCATCACAACATTAAAATGTAGAGTGAAGTTACAGGTATTTACCAAACTTAAATTTTCAATATTTCCCCAATATTTCTTGCTTTCGTCTGGTTATAAAACTAACATAATCCAGTAAACATATATTTAACAGAAGAAATACACTTAAGAGATAAGAAAATTCTTCTTATGTGTGTTTATTCTGTTATATATATATATATATATATATATATATATATATATATATATATATATATATATATATATACGTAGGTGAGTCAAAAAGTTCTCAGACAAATGCCAGATTATTGAAATGTTCGATTTTGTACAAGTAAATACAGGGTCAAACACGACTTTCATGTTTTCTGAACAATTCCTACAAAATTCGTCATTCAATTTGTCGAGACTCTTTGTATTAGATGTGCTTCAAAAAGGTTACTTTTTTGAACCCATAAAATGGCAAATTTTGAGATAAGAGCGAACATTAAATTCCTGACTAAACTTGATTGGAAGCCTGTTAAGATTATTGACGCTCTACAACAGGTTTATGGTGACTCTTCGCCATGTAGAGCGGTAGTTTACGACTGGATTAAGCGCTTCAAGGGGGGCAGAGAAGAAGTTGAAGATGATCCACGTGAAGGGAGACCCTCCACCTCCATTAACCCAGAAAATGTCGAGCTTGTGAGGAATCTAGTGGATAAAGATCGCCGTATTACTATTGATGAAGTTGCCAATGCATGTGAAATCTCTCATGGCTCAGCATTTGGAATTCTAACTGAAAATCTTGGCCTGAGCAAGCTTTCAGCACGTTGGGTCCCAAAAGCGTTGCGAGAAGACCAGCTGAATCATAGGGCCAACCTTTCTTTGGCTATTTTGACCAAGATTGAAGCAAACGAGGATAGTTTTTTTGAGCGCCTCGTAACGGGAGATGAAACTTGGGTGTATCAGTTTGATCCTGAAAGTAAAAATCAATCAAAAGAGTGGCACCCAAGGGGGGCAGCAGGGCCTATCAAGTTCAAGACAGAGAGGTCCGTTAAGAAGATAATGGCTACAGTTTTGGGGGATTCGGAGGGAATTATTTTAATAGACTTCTTAGAAGGACAAAAAACTGTTACATCCAGCTATTACGAAGGAGTTTTAAGGAAGCTGAAAACTTCAATAGCCAAAAAACGAAGAGGAAAGCTCCACAAGCAAATCTTGTTTCACCATGACAATGCCCCTGCACATTCGTCCAAAGCTGTGAGATCTCAGCTACGGGAATTTCGATGGGAAACTCTTGCTCATCCCCCTTATAGCCCTGATTTAGCACCCTCTGACTTTTTTCTGTTTCCAAATTTAAAGGGACACCTAAAAGGAACCCGGTTTCAATCATTAGATGAAGCAAAAAAGCAGGTCATTACTTGGTGCCAGAGACAACCCCGTGAATTCTACAAAGATGGTCTTTACCGTTGGATTCATAGATTAAGAAAGTGTATAGATGTTAATGGAGCTTATGTAGAAAAATGATTACAGTATTATTACAAATAAAAATTTTATGCCATTTATCTGAGAACTTTTTGACTCCCCCTCGTATATAGGTTGGCTGAGTTTCCTGTTAGTTTTATAATCAGATTAAAGCACAAAATATTTTAAAAATATGGAGTGAAAAAAAAATTTCATCTGGGTTTTCGAGCTATGAATCTCCTAATTTTCCTTTGTTTATGTTTAAATTCTTCAAACTGTTGCAGAATTCTGCAGATGATTCCTTAGATCGCGACTACCAAACGAGATTAATGGAGGAATGAGGAATAATAATTTAGTCCATTAATATCCTTTGAACTGCATCTAAATCCAATTTTGCTGCTAGAGTTCGTAAAAAGAAGCCTACCCCTCTAATTTATAAATTATTGAAAAATAATAGTGAAAAATCTAGATTTTTATATCAAGCAATTAACAACCACTCACCAGTGGGGGGGGGAGGTAAAAGGGAAAAACAAATACGACCTAAAACGATCCTTTATTCGTATTCTCTTTTAGCCAAGGCCAAACATGCTGACCGAGGCTTTTGTTAAGTCACGAAATCCAATTGTCTGGTAAATGCATTAAATACATACCTCTGTTTTCTTTTAAAAATTATGTTCAATTTCTCCAACGTAAAATATCCCCAAATGAATTTATTTCTAAAAAATCTTTTGGGTAAATTGAAGTCAAATTTTCTCTCTTTATAAATGTTATTTTAAATATAAAACCTCCACAACCTGGATTCATTTCCCCACCAGCTCAACGTATCCCTTTACAATTGAACGATGATCAATATTATCTCAACAGATGATGGTACCACATCCTTCCAAGTATAATTTTGTCTAGGCAAAAACTGCATCCGTGTCACAATGGATTTCGTAGAGGTTGCCTACAACCACTTTAACCACCTTCAATCGTTTTTCATTAATACCATTTTTATTCTTTTTCATGCCCTTCCCCCGATGGTTAACCCGTCGCGACACGATGAAGTAAATTGGAAAAAGGAAGGTAACTAGGAAGAGGAATAATAAAAAATATAAGAGTTTCCTTTGAAAAACACAAAAGCTAATAACCTTTCTCATCCTCTTCTAAAACTATCCCTCAAATGGGAAACAGGTGGTTTATATTCCTGCAGAATTTGCCAATGATGAACAATGAATATTCTCTTAAATATTACAATCAAAATAATGAATTGTTTTGCCGCGAAGGCCGCAAACAGTGCATCAGGCTGAATCACCCAACACGCGATTGATGAGAGGCTTAGTCATTCACCAGTACGTAAAAATGACGAACGCAGTCATAGAATTTAGCTTGCTGCTGCAGTCTAAAATGATACAGAGCAGGACGATCGGTCATCAGTCAGTCTACTCGAGTCGAACTCCGAACGAAGAGCCAAGCGCCTGATAAAGGAGGCAAAGCGAATGACAAGCAAAATAAATAACCCCCATCCCCAAAATTTTATCAGAATTGAAAGAAAGAAAATTACCAGAAGAGAGAAAGATAAGCGTCTACTGGACTGATTGGAGATTCCTCATGTTTCGGGTGAGCGGGTTAAAGACCTTAATGGGTGATCTATCTTTAATTCGAAACTTTTTCTGCCTAATTTTCTGCGCTTGTTTCACACCCTATAAACAACATAACCATACTACAACAGTGAAAAAAACAGAACTAAAGATGAAGCAAAGAAAAAGTAAGAAACACACTCCAAAATCAGGGAGGGGGGGGGGAAGGCCTGCCTTGCCGTGGCACAGGATCATGCAACCAACACCAAAGAGAGGCATGAAATAAAGGAGGCAAACCTTGTCCATAAGGTCAAATAATAAATAAGTATGTGTGCAAGAATCCGTCCCGAGTACAAGGACAAGCGGTAGCGACATCGCTCATAAAGGGATCGGGACAAAAAATGTGATCAAAGATAAGCCAGAGGACAATGAACAGAAATGTACCCAACAAACCCGAGGGAGAACACAGTCGTCGCAGTAATGTGCAGGGCAGCGCTCCATCAAATGGCGGAGCGTCCAGCGAGGGACAAAATTTGAAGATGAGGGAAAACAACCTGAAGCCGTGGCGGCATTGGGGGATAGGTCCATGGGAACAGTCGCAGCGCGATGGCACGCAAACTTACGTACCACTCAGCCGTCTACCATCGTCTTGCACAAGCAAACCGAAGAGTTGCCCGGATTCCTGATAGGTAGTTTTTGTGAAAAAGAGTGAAAACACTGGTCTGGTCACCAAGTCCTCTCGGACTCTTTGGTGCCCTCATCGGTACGCCATTCCCCGCAATTCCTACATGTCCAGGAACCCAGCAGAAAATAATCTCAACATCCGCCCGGCTTGCCAAAACCGTGTTGTCACATTCGAACGTAACGAAGAGTGTAGGGGTGGGTCTCGACGCCCCTCCCTGTTTTCTTATTGTACGTTCGACATTAACCGCCCCATGGTCGGCCAGCTCTAAGGTGATGTCCTTTATGGAGTAGTCCACGAATTCCCTCGCATAAACTACTCCTTTCACGAAGTTCATCGTAGAGTGCGGCGTCACACTCACAGGCGTGCCATTAAGTGCTCGAAAGGCACTAATCAAAGCCGCCTCGGATGGATTCGACGCATTTGCCAAAAGGCTCACTTTCGGCTCTCTACCAATCACACTAGATAAAGCTCTCCTCAGATGGATCATGTTGCCCTTAGCCAACATGGTGCCATCAGTGGAGCGAATAACCAAGAATCGTTTGAAGCCATCGGGCTCTAAAACGCCGGGTAGTCTCTGAATGAGGGGCTCCGATGTAATCGAGGCTCCGCTCCGCGCACTACCTCTTTTGGTGGTAGTCAGGGAGTCCACACCCGGGGAGGGCAGAGGGCCTGGATGTGCCGGTCTTGTCTTGGCCGCTTATCCGAGTGGCAACAGACCCATCCGTTCCCGCAGCCCTCGCGGATGGAGAGGAGCTCCGAGTCTTCTCAGTCTTTTTCTTGTTTTTATTCTTTGCAGGAGAGGAGGGTGGGGAATGAACCAGATTCTCTCCCGCGCTGAAGGAGCCCCCAGGCCGGATGGACCGGCCTCGGCAAGCTCCTTCTCCGAGATAAGGAAGGTTCTGGCGGTCGTAGGGGCACCAGCCGGAGGAGGAGATTCCTTCTCTCATTGTACTGCCTTAGAGACCTGAGCCGTTTGAGGAGGACCTTTCATAGGGGCGGACTCGAGCTCGGTGCAGGCACCGAGCCCGGATTCGCTCCCATAGAAGGCCCTACCGTCTGAAGATGGGTTTCCTCAAGGACCATGTCTATCTCGGAGGAAAGGGCCTCCGGTTGGCCATTCCCCTAAGGGCATCACGGGTCCTATTGGCAGCAGTGTCATGAGTCGAGTCTGAGGAAGCACAGGCCTTGACCCCCGCTAGGTTTAATAACCTAGCCAGTAGATCTTTTGAGGGAAGTGCCAGATGGGTCCTGGCTTCCCTCTCCACTATAAGGGGGTTTGCCCTACCTAGCCGCTTCAATGGGGAGCGGTCGGCTATGGGCTTCCTGCTGGCTTTCTTGGCAGTCCCCTTGTAAAGTAAAGGGGGGACTGCCGCTGGAAAGAGGGAGGTGCCTGAAGGCACCTCCAGACAAGGGGATGAGGGGGAGTCCCCTACACCCGTAGGCGAAAGAGAGGAGTAAGTATCCTCTCCGGTTAGAAAGTTTTCTCTGTGGAGCTGCCCGAGGGTGGCTCTGACGATGGACAAGGCGAAATTGAGGGAAGATTTTAAATTTTCCTATCATTGGGCATGGTGACCCTATTTTTTTACGAGAAGCAAACGCTAATCACCCTTCGCAGTGGCCCGCTCTGCGAGGAGGGCGTATGGGCCTGGCTGAGCCAGGTTGTGCCATTTATAGCCACTCTTCCCACCTGGTGACCTGGCAGCCCTTTGGCATGGCGGCTCCACCTTAGGCACGGCGTAATAAAAGGGTAGTGAAGTGAGAAGGAAAAGGGATGTGAGGAAGGTATGGGTTGGGATGAAGCAGGTTGTTAAAAACGTACCATCCCAAACCGGAGCTCATGGGTTATGGAACATTGTCCCCCACCCCTTTCAGCACCGATCCGGGATAGTTGGCTGAGAAGAAGGTCAGCATCAACCCTGTGAAAATAGAGGCCGACGAGAGAAAGTTGTGAGAGAGGTTGTAGGGGAAGTGAGGAAGTAGGTGAGAAATACAGGCTGTATGAAAAAAGGAGAAGAGGTTAAGCTGGGGCCGGACGGGGCGCTGAGTTTCGTCAGCACTGCGGCCAGGAAGGCAAATCACCGCGCCCCTTCAAGAGTGAGATTCTGTGAATCGCTTTCAATCTGAAAACTGAATAATAGCAATGAAACTGAATAAAATTCATCAGAAATACTGAAACAATAAATGACGTTCCACCTGCGAAAAAGAGCATTTAACAGGCAATGAAACGCGTCTCTACACAGATCGATTTTTACGGCCGGGTTCCTGTTGTCACGCATATATATTCAATACTAGTGTAGTAACAAGGTTAGACGCTATTTCACACTTATTTACTTTTATACACCATGTGTGTCGATCGAAATCACGCCAAGTGGGAATCGACATATTCACAATGCTACAATATCTTTGTTAATGCGACTTTCACATCATTATTTTAGGCGTTAGGACAATTCGGTACGGGACCGGACAAATCGTTACCAGTATTAATTAAAATGTAAATAAATTGAAATAAAACAAATAAGATATATACTGTAGATAGTTTTTTTAAATAATATTTTCATATATTTATTGATTAAATCGAAATAAAAACAATTGCTATATTAATTATATATATATATATATATATATATATATATATATATATATATATATATATAGATATAGATATATATATATATATATATATATATATATATATATATATATATATATATATATATATATATATATATATATATATATAAATATATAAAGGGTCTTTCAATAAGGCCGCTCAATTTTTAAATGTAAATAAAACAAGTTAAGTGTGATATATGCACTCAATTTATTTTAAATTTGAAAGTACATTTTATGGCATTAAGTGTGGAATATGAGGTCGTTCAAATGTTCACCTGGTGGAACGTATTCAGGAGGCCCAATTTTCGATGACTTTGTCGCATAAATCTGGCTGAATTTGCTGGATGGTGTTCGTTATGTTGACTTTGAGGTCATCAGCTGTGTGTGAGTTATTCGCATAAGCCTGCGATTAAAGGTAGCCCCAAAGAAAGTAGTCTAATGGCGTTAAATTGCATGATCTTGTGGCCAGTTGACGCCGCCGCCGCGCGAGATGACCCTGCCCTGAAATCGCTGGTGCAAAATGTCTATCGTGGCGTGCGCAGTGTGGCACGTAGCGCCATCCTGTTGGAACCACATGTCGTCAGTATCCATATCAGGCATATAATCCAGTTGAGACCACAAGAAGTTGCCTATCATCGATCTGTAGGTCTCGACGTTGACGGTTATGGTAATCTCATCTTCGTTCTCAAAAAAATACGGACCGATGATTCCGTTAGACGAAAATCCGCACCAAACAGTGACTTTGTTGGGATGCAATAGGTGCTGGTGTATCTCATGTGGATTGTTTTCGTCCCAAATCTGACAATTTTGCTTGTTCACAAATCCATTCATCCAAAAATGGGCCTCGTCGCTGTGGCGAGGATAGAAATCACGTAATGCGCGGTACGTTTGTCAAACGGAACACTGATTTTGATAATAACATTTGATGACTTACACACGCTGTTTAACGCTATAACCTTTCATCGTGACCTGCCAAGTACTACTGAACAGTTCACAGTGAGGTTGCCAGATGTCGCTTGAACAACATGGCCACTATCGCCTGACAAAGCTCGAGCGTCCTTGTTGAAAGACCCTTTATATATATATATATATATATATATATATATATATATATATATATATATATATATATATGCATACATATACATATATATATATATATATATATATATATATATATATATATATATATATATATATACAGTGGCACGCAAAATTATTGGATACATAACATTTTTTATTATTTCTTGCATAATATTTCTTCTTTTAGGTTGATAATTTACAAATATGTTCCAATAATACTTTCATTCACCTGTGCAAATTCTTTAATCATAAATGCAAAAATTTGATTTACAAAAATACCGAAATAACACACGCAAAAGTATTGGATACATTTATTTAATATTTTGTAGCTTATCTTCTATTCTCTTTTACTGCTTCAAGCTTCTTTCTGTAGTTGGTCGTAAGCCTTTTACAAATATTTGCAGGAATATTAGCCCATTCTGCTTTGCAGACATCTTCAAACTATTTGACATTTTGTGGATTCCTTTCACAAACCTGTACCTCTAGTTTTCTCGACAAGTTTTCGATTGGGTTTAGGTCAGGAGACTGACTGGGTCATGTCATGACGTCAATCCTACTATTTTCAAACTATTTTTGAGTTGCCTGGGCCGTGGGCTTCGGATCACTGTCCTGTTGAAAAAGAAAACTTCGTTCAAGGCCTAATGATCTGATGATTTGAAAAGATTTTGTTCTAGAATTTCGCAACATTGAGAGGCATTCATCCTCCCTCTAATCATTTCCAATTCCTCAGTGCCATTTGATGAAAAACACCCCCATACCATTATACTACCGCCTCCAAATTTCACAGTAGGGATGGTATTCTCAGGGGTGCGGGACATTCCCTACTTCCCCAAAACCTGAGTTGCCGTGTTCCGCCCAAAAGCTTCAATTTTGGTCTCACGGACCATATTACGTTGTCCCAAAGTTCACTCAGGTGGTTTTCATATATTTCAGCAAGTTTTAACCGGCCTTTAGATGTCTAGTGCTCAACAAAGGATACTTCCATGGCGATCTTGAATGTAGACCAAAGCGATGGAGGGTTCTACTAATCGTGTCCCTGCTCACTTTCTTTCCAGCTACTTTAAAGATCTTTTTGAATTTCCATGCAAATTGTAAATGGATCGTTCTGCACTTTCCAAGCAATCCACCGTGCGGTTGCATTGTTTATTTTCCGCGACCGGTCACTCCTCTCAATGTTATCAGTCCTATTAAATTTCTTCCACTTTCTAATAATGTTTACTATTGTATTAGGTTGAGAAATAAGTTCTTGCGTTTTTTTAATGTTGTGTTGATCTAAGTTTTGTTGACGTGATTTGTGCACATATTAAGAAACAATACTAAATATGAGAGCAAAATTTGCAAAGGTTAGGCTATGTCTCTTAACAGCGTAGACTAATAGGCTTTTGCTTAGGCTACGTCTTGAAGTTGAGTAATAAGCCATTTCAGTTTATTTAAAAGTTGTGTTAATTTATTTTTTGTTTTGTACCCTCAAAATGGAATGTCAAGTTGAAAGAAAAGCGCATTTCCGACACTTATTGTTATTCATTTTCAATCGAGACGGAAACAATGCAAACGCAGCCAAAGCTCATCGCGATATTTGTGCTGTGTACGGAGAAAATGCTTTATCAGAAAGGAGAGCTCAATGGTGGCTTTCACGTTTCAAAAACGGTGATTTCAATCTTAATGACGAAGAACGATCTGGTCGCCCCATTAAGTTGGATGAAGATCGATTGAACGACCTTCTTCATGAAAATCCTCGTCAATCGACTCTAGAATTGGCTGTAAAATTGCCATGTGATCAAAAAACTGTAGTGAATCACCTTCATTCGATGAGGAAAGTTCAAAAACTCGGTGCATGGGTTCCGCACGCTTTTAGCGAAAGAAACAAACTTCAACGCTCCACGATTGCCGCAGGTTTGCTTGCTCGTCACAAAGCTACTCGTGGATATAATGATAGATTTCTTCACCACATCATCACTGGCGAGAAAAGTGGTGTGTTTATGTCAACATGAACCATCGAAAACAATGGCTTAGCCCCAATAAAAAAAAACACTTCCGCGATTAAAAAAAGGACTTCATCCACGAAAGACGATGCTGTGTGTGTGGTGGGATTGTAAAGGCATCATTCTTTATGAGCTTCTTGCGAACAACGAGATTGCCAATGCAGAACTCTAGGTTCAACAAATGTATCGACTAGCCGAAGCAATTCGTGAAAAGCGACCTCATCGACGTTATGGAGACCTTCTGCAACATGACAATGCTCGTCCTCACATTGTCAATATGAAAAAAAGACGCCATCCAAACGCTTAATTGGGAAATCCTGCCGCATCCTCCGTATTTGCCAGACTTGGCTCCATCGGATTTCCATCTGTTCCGATAGCTCTCCAACAATTTGCGCGGCGTTTCGTTCAATACTGATGTGGAATTAAGAACTTGGTTAGACGAATTCTTCAAGTGAAAATCCAGAGATTTTTATTGCAGAGGCATCGAAAAACTAGTTGATCGTTGGGAAGAAGTCGTAAATAACAACGGAGAATACATTATTGATTAAATTGCATAGTGTTATCAATTAAAAATGAAGTTTTTCTAATTAATAAATTTGATAAAACCGCAAGAACTTATTCCTCAACCCAATACTTAAAGCGATCTTTAGATCTTCAGATATTTTACGATAGCCATCTCTACTTCTGTGACGTTCAATGATCATTATTCACACGTCCTCTGACAATTCCTTAACTTTGTCACCCATCACGTTCATAAATACACACATTTATGTATAAATGTGTGTATGATGTTGATATTTTTTAAATCATTTTACCTGTTCAAAATATCGTTCATCAATTATATTTTTATCGGCGTTCTGATCTTTCCGTGTAACAGCAAATTACGTTGTCTAGGTTGTTCAAGTGTTACCATGTTTTAAATGTGTTTAGCTGACACCCGTCTTGTTCCTAGTGTCAGTGCTTACACATGCCTATGTTGGTAAGGCCAGTGTGGTGCATATATACACCCTCTTCATTTGCTAAGAATACTGTAACAAAAATACATATCCCCCCTACATAATTTTACAGTGTTAAACGTGGAATATAAACTACGCACGATGTTAAGGGGAACGGAGACGTTAAGATTATAAATATATATATATATATATACAACCTTAAATTGTTGATTACTGTTAAATGAATACAAGCAATAGATTAGACGGTGTTTATAGTCTTTAAATCTAAATATATGTAGAAAGAATTTTCACTGACACTAACTTAGCACTTTGATGGCACAAAACTAGCAACTACCAATTTATTGGCAATACTAGCACCACCCCTACATGTGCATAAGTCGCCATAATGATATCTTAGCCTACTAGATAGGCTACTTTGAAAAAGGAACAAAAACAAAGACCAACAAAAACTCCGCCAAACCAAACAAAAAACTACAAAAGAAAAAACAAACCAAAGAAATCAAAAGAAAGCATGTGTCGCCAACTGAGCCCTGGTTCCCATGACAACGAAACTGGATGGAAAAAGTCAGGATCAAACACATCGTTTTTTTTCCAAATGAAAGTATCATTATATCATATAGCCTCATATCAGAGCATCATATCGTATAGCATCATATTATATAACATCATATCACACCATCATATCATATAACATCATATCACACCATCATACCGTATAGCATCATATCAGGCCATCATATTATATAGCATCATTGATATAGCATAATATCAGACATCATATCAGACCAACATATCATATAGCATCATATCATTATCATCATCATTAATATTATTATTATTATTATTATTAATTTTCATAGTGTGACCCTGAACACCAGACACCAGAATATAATATAGATGTCGTAGGGTGTCCGTGAAAAGGGCACGCCAGAGAATCGGGGATACAGATCCCAGTGCGAGGGATAAATAAACAAAGTCGAGTGCGGTTGGCATAAATAATCATTTTCTATAGGTTCTGGGATTAGAGAAACTAATGGTAGAAAAATATATAATTTTACTATGTACAAAGAAAATATTAATATCACAAGTAAATAAATGACAATAAATAAAGTGAGACTCGGGGTGTCAACCGGGTTTTATTCTGTTGTTTTTTTAATTATAAGAGCTTATCTGGCGAGTGCCTACTTGGGCATTAGTCTCCGTATTAAAGAATGTCTATTACTAGGCTACTGTAAAATAAAATTCAAAAAACAAACCCAAAACAACCCAACACTAAAAATAAAAAAAAATAAAAAGGCAACGAGCAGGAAGCAAGCTCTGGCGTCGGGGGGAGGCCCGCCCCTTCCCCTTCCGGCGCAGGAACGTGTGACCTAGTCAAATAACAATAAAAGATCCCCAAACCAACTAGTTAAATAAAGGGGAGAAGGACGGCTTCCCCACAAAAGTCTATAAGTCCACCAGTCAATGTGCACAAACTCATCCCGAGTAAAAGGGACAGGCGGTGACGGCCCGCCCATCACGGTACAGGGACAGGTAACGTGCATGGAGATCGACCAGACTGGGGCCTGGCTGGGCCAGGAGCAGAGGGTTTCTTTATAAGCATTGAGGCGTAAGACGTCCCAGGCAGAGCCGGGCGCGCCAGGACCAAGTCCTTAGCCTCGCGGAATGAGAGTCGATCCTGGGCCTGAACGGCCAGGATTTCTTTCTCAAGGAGATATGCACCACATTGCTTCGAAGAAGCGGGGTGCGGCTCTTCGCAATTCACACACTTGGCAACACACGATTTGGACTCATCATGTGCGGCCTTAGAGCAATTTACACAGACTTCGAATGACCCCGACTTTGCACGTCTACATGAGCGATTCGTATGGTGACAGTAATAGCACCTCCACAGCAGTGGCACGAATACCTTCATGGGGTAGCGGTACCACCTGGCATGCACCGACTCAGAGAGCTTGTCACAGTCGAACGTGACGAAGAGTGTAGAGGTGGGTCTCGAGGCCCCTCCCTTTTTTCTCATCACACGCTCGACTTTGACCGCCCCGTGGTCGGCCAGCTCTAGACTGATATCTTCCATAGAGTAGTCCACGAGTTCCCTCGCATAAACTACTCATTTCACAAAGTTCATGGTAGAGTGCTGCCTCACACTCACAGGCGTGCCATCAAGTGTCCGAAGGGCACTTATCTTGGCCGCCTCGGAGGGATCCGCAGTATTCGCCAGAAGGCTGCCGTCTGAGAAACGGGTCACCTTCGACTCTCTCCCAATCACACTAGCTAAATCTCTCCTTTGGTGGATCATGTTGCCCTTAGCCAACATGGTGCCATCAGTGTAGCGAATAACGAGGAAGCGTTTGAAGCCAGTAGGCTCGAAAACGCCGCCATTCAAGGCCACCCCTACCGCCTGGTGACCTGGCAGCCCTTCGTCATGGCGGCTCCACCTTAGGCACTGCGTAAAAAAAGAGTAGTGAAGTGAGAAGGAAAAGGAATGTGAGGTAGGTATGGGTGTCGATGAAGCAGGTTGTTAAAAACCAACTACCGGGTTAAGGAACATTGTCTCTCCCCCCTCTTCCAGCACGGATCCGGGATAGTTGGCTGAGAAGAAGGTCAGCATCTACCCTGTGAAAATAGAGGCCGACCAGAGAAAGTTGTGAGAGAGGTTATAGGGGAGGTGAGGAAGTAGGGAAGAAACACCGGCTGACTGAAAGAAGGAGAAGAGGCAAAGTTGGGGCTGGACGGGGCGCTGAGTCCCGTCAGCACGGCAGCCAAGAAGGCAAATCACCGCGTCCCTTACGGAGGGGAGGAGAAGATTCCGATGGTGTTGATGGAGGAACAGACGTGGCACAGATCTCTACTGTACCTGGTGAGAAGAGTTATTCCAGAACTGAGAGTTCTGGCGGCAGTTCATTTTCACGTGACCCTCCACACCACAGGAAAAACAAATAATGGGTCTCCTGGGGAAAGATGACGTAGGGGGCCCTCAAGAGAACGACTTTACATCCCGGTGTTCGGATGAAAAGACATGGTTTCGGCTTCGACGGCCCAGTTACCTTAGCCAACTTGTTTCCATTTTGCGGAAAAATAAAGAGAACTCAACCCGGGTCAGCCGACCGCGCGATGTCTCGATGCTTCCCCTGGGCTGTCTGGCCGTGCAGGTGCATCTTTCAGGCGACACAGGTGGACGTTGAGTTCTAAGGAGGAGGGGGATAACTTTCTCTCTCTGATATTAATATTATTATTATTATTAAGCTTTTTATATTTCACTTCCAATTTTAGAAATATCTTTTTCGCGTTAAAATTCAATTTCTCCATGATTATTTTTGAGAGGAAAAGAGCTAAAGGCTTTGATTGTGTAATGCATTTAATTCTGACGTTTCGTCAAACGGTATTTGAAATTTTCAGACAACCTGAAATTAATAGATACCCACTCGTTTTATATAGGTAGGATATTAAGGAGGAGTGGGAAGAAGGAGGGGGGGGGGTAGTTAGTCCTAAAATATATATAATTTTCAATTTATTAAATTGTGATGTATAGTTTGTACATAACTTCATTTGTGTTTATGTTCAATAAGTAGAAAAAAGTGAAGAATGATCACTAAGGAAAATAATAAAAGAACATGTAAGAACTAAAAGCGATAATACGCAAATTAAAATAGAAGTGTTATTATAAAAGAAATTAGCAAGTAAATTCACAACAAGAAATAGGAGCCAAAACGACACTTCCCTCATACCAATTTAAATGTAATACGGAAAATAGGGAAGATTGTGTAGCTTTAAAACCCGCATCTATCAAACTCGTTTGAAACAGAACAAAATTCAAGACCATCTTCAAAGGATCCACAAAACGAAACCAAAAATAAACAAATCTTTTAACAGTAATTTACAAATTTCAAAACTAATAAAACTTGAACCTAGCAGAAGCAATTCTGATAAAGCATAATAAATCAGGCTTGCACATAAAAACACAAATTTATGAAATATTTTTTTATTTATTATAGAAATTTTATTTATTTATGAAGCAAATTTCATTTATTTTCCTTATTGATGATGACAGATAAACCTGTTTGGTCGCGAGGCACAATTTATCATTACATTTATTGGACGCATTCAACGCCAATAATTCCAACCCCTTTCCTTTAACACGCAATAAGACGATCAGTGGCACTTCCCTGTGCCCGTACTCTGCGCGTAAGGGTATCGGGGAATGAAGGGTAGAGAGTAAAATGGAAAATGGACCAGAGTGAGAACCGGAGTGGATCCATGGTGATTGTATTTGGTAGGCCCTTTCTTTTTCCGCATGAATCAGGGCAGAGCAAAGATTTGTGTCGCCCATTTTCTCGCAAGAAAATGGGCGCCTCTATTATTGACTTTTTCATCTCCATCTCTCGCTATGGGGTTAAGAGTCATTGATACCCTTAATCATTTTCGTTCTTATTTCCACTTATCCTTTTGTCCTTGCTGCCTGTCCTTCTCCTCACTCTATGTAGACTTAGTGAACGTCTTTCTCCACCATAATCCCCCCCCCCCTGCGTTTATTATAATGAAAATCTGCCAGAGTTCGATTTCAGGCCTGTGGGGACGATTGTTCTGCCCCCCCCCCTGCGTTTGAAGCCGGCGGGGCCCTTCCGTGCCCCGCATCCATGTTCATGGCCGATGTGGTTGCGATGTACCACTCGGACCGGGAAAATCCGCGTCTACCCGATCGGGAGACTGGTTGTTAACAGAGGTGACTCAAAGAGACGCGCTGAGTGCCATTGGGATGATTGAAATATCCAGCTCCCCTTTCGTCCCTATTATCCGTCAGGACACAGCGGTTGTAGCCTCGGGCGGGGGGGGGGGCGGTCAAAATTGTCTTCTGTTGGCTACATGAACATGTGGAAGTCGTGGGGGATTAAAGAGCGGGTGAGATAGCCAGGCTGGCTGCACAGTTTAAGCTACTAGAGTGCGTGGCAAAGAGGATGGGAAACGGCTCCAAACAACCTGAAGCTACGCGTCATCGTACCGCGACTCTTCATGTGGACGAACTCCCCAATGCTTCGAAAGTACTGGGTCATTTTTGTGCTTTCCAAATGTAACACAGTCACGAGATGCAGCGCTACCAAATGGAGCGCTCCTCCCAACTCTTTTGCGACGACTGCTTGGTCCCCCAGACCTTTCGCCACATTCTCGTCGAACGTTATGGGAGAACGTTGCGCACGCTACCTGTTCTAGTACTTGGAAGAGCGGGGTATATATTACTTGTCTTTTATACTCGGACCGTGTTCGTTCATACCTACTGTTGAATAACGTAGTTTTTTGCTGTTAAATGCATGCTGAGTCTCTAAGGAAGGTAGACTGCATCCGGCGCCTGAGCGCCTTTTCTTTCTGAGTCTTTGTTTTTGTCGTCTTTTATCGTTTCTGTTTTGTAATTACGTTTAATTTTGTCTGTTATACCCTGAATTACAGTCTCCAGTAGAGTCCTCCTAGATTAAAAATTACTAGTACTAAAGGAGTGACTGATACGTTGGCAAGAAGTTGTACCTCAACCTTCAAGGTTTTAACAAAGGAGCTTAAATTTTGTATCATTCATTGGTACATTCGAGATATGATGTTAGGTTAGGTTATGCATTTAATTGCAAATAGAACTCTACTCCTAAGCATTTGCGACAGCTTAAGAGCTCGTTCGTGAATCATATCCTCACTGATACTTGAAAGTGGATTGCTTAATAGGAATGCTAGAGGTTGAAGTCAACTTTATCGATTAGGTAAAAAGCGAAAGCAAAAATATGCTTCGGCCAATTAAATACTGTATAGTATAAGGTTGAGGAATAAATTCTTGCGTTTTTTTATGTTGTGCTGATTTAAGTTTTGTCGAAGTGATTTGTGCACATATTAAGAAACAATACTAAATAATGAGAGCAAAATTTGCAAAGGTTAGGCTATGTCTCTTAACTGCGTAGTCTATTAGGCTTTTGCTTAGGCTACGTCTTGAAGTTGAGTAATAAGTCATTTCAGTTTATTTAAAAGTTGTGTTAATTTATTTTTTGTTCTGTACCCTCAAAATGGAATGTCAAGTTGAAAGAAAGGCGCATTTTCGACACTTGTTGTTATTCATTTTCAATCGAGACGGGAACAATGCAAACGCAACCAAAGCTCATCGCGATATTTGTGCTGTGTACGGAGAAAATGCTTTATCAGAAAGGAGAGCTCAATGGTGGTTTTCACGTTTCAAAAAAGGTCATTTCAATCTTAATGACGAAGAACGTTCTGATCGCTCCATTAAGTTGGATGAAGATCGTTTTAAAGACCTTCTTCATGAAAATCCTCGTCAATCGACTAGAGAATTGGCTGTACAATTGGCATGTGATCAGAAAACTGCAGTGAATCACCTTCATTCGATGGGGAAAGTTCAAAAACTCGGTGCATGGGTTCCGCGTGCTTTGAGCGAAAGAAACAAACTTCAACACTCCCTCCACGATTGCCGCAGGTTTGCTTGCTCACCAGAAGGCTACTCGTGGCTATAAGGATAGATTTCTTCACTGCATCATCACTGGTGAGAAAAGTGGTGTGTTTATGTCAACTTGAACCATCGAAAACAATGGCTTAGCCCCAATAAAAAAACACTTCCGCGATTAAAGAAAGGACTTCATCCACGAAAGACGATGCTGTGTGTGTGATGAGATTGTGAAGGCATCATTATTTATGAGCTACTTGCGAACAACGAGATTATCAATGCAGAACTCTAGGTTCAACAAATGTATCGACTCTCCGAAGCCCTTCGTGAAAAATGACCTAATCTACGTTATGGAGCCCTTCGGCCACACAACAATGCTCGTCCTCACATTGTCAATATGACAAAAGACGCCATCCAAACGCTTAATTGGGAAATCCTGCCGCCTCCGCCATATTCGGCAGACTTGGCTCCATCGGATTTCCATCTGTTCCGATAGCTCTCCAACAATTTGCGCGGCGTTTCGTTCAATACTGATGTGCAATTAAGAACCTGGTTAGACGAATTGTTCGAGTCAAAATCCAGAGATTTTTATTACAGAGGGATCGAAAAACTAGTTGAACGTTGGGAAGAAGTCGTAAATAACAACGGATAATACATTATTAATTAAATTGCATATTATTATAAATTAAAAATGAAGGTTTTCTAAAATTCTTAATGGTAATGAATAAATTTGATAAAACCGCAAGAACTTATTCCTCAACCCAATAATAGTCAAAAGTTTTGAGATTACTCTATGGTTTATATAAGAAAATTAATGGTAGTAATCAAACTTTGCATTTTTTTTAGTATGTTTGTACCTGTAGGGGAATCGTCACTTCCCCCCCCCTCCCCCGTTCACTCGTGGTGCAGTCACAAGGTGGTTACCGCAAAGACATCCGGCCGAAGGCATCGTTGGGTCCAGCACTAAACCGCAGCGTCGCTCCACTCGGTGCCATGAAAGACCCTAAAGGTCAAAATGCAAGATCTCCCCCAGGAGAGTGAGATCCAGTTTCACGTCCAAGCTTGAAGGCTAACGAGGATCCGATGTAAGACTCAGCGGGAAAAACCGTTGGGCATAAGAACTCTCCTGGGGCCGTCATCAAGCCCCTCCCCCCTTACCACTCCCCCAATGGTCAGACAAGGTATAAATGAGGAGCACTGAGTTAAATGGAGGTAGTATACGTCAGTCTCTAGTTGACGAAGTCCTCGGATCAAAACCGAGCTACCAAGACTGGAGAGGTAGTTTACTTGGGTCGCCAGACCAAGAAGTACCCTGCAAGAGAGGCAGGGCTACCTACCTTAAGGGGCTAAGAAGAAGCTCATCCTCGAGCTAGCCCCTGGTTATCAAACCGAACTTTAAGTAACGATCCTCTCGTCAGAGAAACCCTTCTCCGTTATACTCGCCCTTGAGGAAGACTGGAACTAAGAAGAAGCTCATCCTCGAGCTAGTTTCTGGTTACCAAACCGAACTTTAAGTAACTTATTCTCGTCAGAGAAACCCCATCTCATCGATCCTCGCCCTTGAAGAAGCCCCTCAGCGAGTTCAGTCCTCGTCCATGAGAAATTAAGTAACGAAGGAGAAAAGCTCCCCCTCGAGCTCGTTACTCGGTGGTCACACCGCACTCCAAGTTAACTCGGTTTAAGAACCAAGTTCGACTCACTTTCGCCAGAGAGACCACAACTACCTTGGTGTTGCATTAAGCACTGTATTTGTTCTTGTCCGTGAAGAACTCCCCCCCCCCCTCCGGAATACCGTGTAGACCCCCCAGCTGCCACCCTCGCCAAAACGACCGTGTGATCTCGCCCATCTACATCTGGCCAGACGGCACGCGTCGTGAGTCAATAACATTCCTGAGGCCTTTCAAACTCCAGATGAGTCCGTAAGCCTAATTCTTATATTATTGTTGTGTGTAGAGAAATTAACTAAGTTTATACGGTCAAATTAATTTAATTAATTCTTGTTTAGGATAATATTCAGAGTATTGCTGTACTTAATGTTTAGATGTTGTGTATTCAATGGTTAAAGTTAAAATATAAGTTTATTTTGGGATTATTGTGCGTTTCTCTTATATCCTTACGTGTTTCGGAACGGCTCTGTTCGTTAAGATATTCAGATATCAATATATTAGCACTCTTAGCACTCTTAGAACGAAGAGGGGGTGCATTCTACGACAGTACCATAATTTAAAGGTGAAATATACAAAAATGTATAACCCAAACTTATTTTATAATAAAGAGAGTCAATTGATGGGCGCCCACAACATTTACAATTGTGTCAATTTTTTTCAGGGCTGCTTTAATTAGTTTTAACATGCTGGAGACCAAATTTGTGATGATATATTGACTGATATTGTTTCATTTTTTGCTCAATAAGCACCGACTACTGATCACAATTGGATAGCTTCGGCTTATCAAATGTCAGTCTGATTATCGCCCACAAATTCTATTTTGGGTTCAAATCTGGCGAATTTCCGGTCCAAAGTTTCAAAAGTTAGATGTTCTTTCCACGCAAGAACTTTGCCATTGCTCTGTGAAAAGATGTTCCATCATGATGTGAAATACAGTTATCATCCTAAAATTGGTCCTGAACTGTTGGGAAAGAAACTGATGAAACGTTTTGTTACCATTTTGATTCATGGCAGTGTTTTGGGGAGAAATTGTTAGTGTTTCAGTTCTATTAGATAAGAAGCAGCCCCGGACATGGAGAGCGTCCTGATGCCTCACCATGGGCACGACATAAGACTTGTGAAAGCGCTCCCCTTTTTCTACTCCTAACGAGGAACTTTTTAGGAACTCCTAACAAGCGGAAGGAAGCTTCATCATAGAATATCACTGTCCCAGTCTTCAACAGTCCATTCTTTATAGTTGCTACAAAGGTGGAGCCCGACGGTAAGGTTCTTTTGGGATGAGAGGAGTATTTTTCTCAAGCCCTTCTCGACTTGAGGCCTCTGTGGAAAAGTTTCTGCTTCACTGCGCGCGCAGAAGCGTTCACACCTGCTCATTTTCAATATAAACTAGTTTGTCACTAGAAGCAACCAAATCCTCGAGTTAGGACCTTACGAGGACGCGATCTTAGAGTTCACTTGAAACTCTTGGGTGTCCACAAGACTTCTTCAAAGGGATATGACCAATATTTTCAGTCATTAATGATCCTAAAGATGATGATCCTTGATGCAATATCCTAAGCATTTCAGGCCACCTTTGGTGCAGAGTAGCAATGGTTGCCATCTTTTTGGAAATAACTATTTTTGAAATCGAAAAAGTTTCGATCATTTTTTTTTACTATAAAATGTTACAAAATAAATTATAATTACCTACAAACATTAATTAAACCCATATTTGTCGTCATTTTACCCTTTTGGTCGAATAGCAAAGACCCAAGTGACTGAAGCTCACCTCCTACAGGAACAGGATCAAAGCATTTTTTAAATGCTGACATATTAATAAATCTGCAATAATTTAAATATTAGAATAATTATTTATGTAACGTAAATTTTAAAAACTAATGTAGTTGCACTTTTAAACTATGAGGGACGTCTTATCTCTCATATATGATCTGAAGAAATCGGTTTGTCAAATGCGAACAAGCAGCTGGGCAGTTTTAAATCATAGCTAATTAATTAAATTACGAAAGTTTTTACAAATTTCTGATAAAACAAATCCTAAGTATGAAGAAGATGAAAGTAAATGGAAAAATAATTGGGAGGATCATAGTGAAGACGTTCCAAAGCCCATAAAATTCGAATGATCCTAAACAAGATTTTTGATCAATAAAGTTTCGGTTTGCCCGAGATTTAATTTTGTTTTTAAAAGAAAAAATGTAGATAACTTTTCATTAATTCTCAGAAAACTATAATAATATATAACATTAATTTTATTTTTATATGATTGAAGCGCTTCGAATTATTTGCTTTTGCTCTTATAATTTTCCGTATTTAGTAAGTTAAATTGATAAAACTGCAAAGGGACTTTAAAATCACCGTGTGTAGGAATTTGTATTTTGTGCTGTAAAAAGTGTTTAATTCCTTTCTCCCGAAGTGTATTTTCCACTTGTTTGGAATATTCCCCTCATTCTTTTACATGTATGGCTGACTATTTTTACAACCACCTTAACATCAACTAGTACTCGCAATTGCCTGTATCCAAATGTAAAAAAATGGCCGGAGGCAACTGAAGTTATTCAACCCAGATTTAAGGCAACTAAAAATATCCTCCGCCCCATTCCAGGTTAAGGCAACTCAAGATATTGAGCCCCAGTGTGATTTCTTTCAGTGCTAATATGGTGACTCCCTCCAGGGGCATAAGTAGCCGTAATCATCTATAGCTTAATGCTAGGCTAGATTAAAAAAAGGTGCAAAAGGCAGCAGATAAAAAAAAACAAAAAAAAAACAGAGGCAAAATTAAAAAAAACAAGAAGCAAAAGTTAAGAAGAAGGAAGTACGCTCTGGCGTCGTGGGTAGGGCCACCTACCCCTGGCGTAGTAATGTGTGGTAAAATAAAATGAAGGAAGTCAGTCTGCTCCAAAAGGTCAGATAGTCCACATGTCTATTGTCTATGTACACAAACTAGCCCCGAGTACAGGGAACGAGTGGTAGCGACCCTGCTCGTCGCGATAACTGGCCAGGAAAGGTGGGCAAAAATCACCAAGACTGGGACACTCAACAAGAATGTGCCAAACAGTCCGGGGGACAACGCAGTCATGACAGTAGGGCACAGACGAGAGCTCCATCAAATAACGGTAGGTTCCGAGAGTGTGACCAATTCGAAGACGACAGAAAGCGACTTGAAGCCGTCGTGACATTGGGGAGTAGGTGCCTGGGAACAGTCGTGGCGCAATGGCACGCAACGTTAGGTTCCTCTCGACCGTCTCACATCTTCTTTGCCAAGGAAACCGGGAGGGTGCTCTGAAACTTGTCATGTAGTCGAGGTGAGTAAGAGAAAGGCTGATTAGGTTGCCCATTCCTCACTGGTTCTTTGGCTCCTTCACCGGTGCTCTCATTCACCGAAATTCCCGCATGTCAAGGAATCATGCAGAAGATAATCTCGTCATACACCAGGCTTGCGGAAACTGTGGCGTCACGGATACTGCGAACCTGTGGGTGTGGAAATTCCAAATCCTCGAGAGCACTCAGGGTGATTTGTGAATCGTTAAAGATCATAATCTGGTCTCCGAACCGGGCACGACGGATTATCTCGAGTACCGAGCGGTGTATTGCAACCAGTTCGGCCGTGACGACAGACGCAGCGCATGTTAGAGCCCCGCTGGCTTCAAACAGAAGGGATACAGCGTGGAAACCGACCTTTCCATGTGCCTTAGAGCCATCAGTATACACTGGCATAGATGCCTAGGATGCCATCCTCTAAGGTGGTGTCCTCGGCAGAACCAGAGGCGCGACCAGTCCGAGAGCTACAACAAGCTCTAGAAGGAGTTTCTCTGCCCTAAATCAAAAGAGCTTAGGTTATGACTGGCGTCTCTCTGCGGCATAGGCACCGTCTAGATCTCTTACGGATGCAGTGAGAGCTGTTAACGACTGCTAGAGGCACTGGGCTCACGAATATAGGAGCATAATGCATTGAATGCACTGTGCATGGCGCAGAGCGAGTGGTATCTTCCCGCCATCAACAAGTAATCTCTCAATAGGGGCCGTAAGGAAGGCACCGGTCGCCAGGCGGATAATAGAATACTGAATCGAGTCCACCTTCCACAATTCACTTTCAGCTACGGATGCAGTCTAGAATACCTCCTTTTGAGAGGTGGAGTTACCCGAAAGTAGCTCAAAAGATGGGAAAAGGGAAGTTCCTTTGCCAAATGGGGATGTTAAGAGTAGAGCCCCTGCACCGGTCGAAGGAGTGTCTCCCTTTCCGTGTCCTCCCGACATCTGGGGAGGGCAAAGCCGCGCTTGGAGACGATCGTCTACACATACTCGCTCTAAGGGTCCTGCTACGATGGAAGGCGGTGAGCAGAGCCGACGGTCCAACTCATCCCGTGCCTAATACTTCCCTCGCACCAGGTAGGGACCTCACGTTATACACTCCCGCTCGAAAGTATACACGGTATATATTCCTAGTAGACTAAGAAGCCATAAGAGGACGAACGTGCACCTAACAGCCAGAACTTCTGTGGGTATGAGAGCGAGTTTGGGAAGGGGTAGGCGGTTATGCAATAAAGAGAAGTAGTGACAAGCGGGTCCACTAACGAGTAGGGTAAGTAAGTAATCACCTATTATTCTCATACCCTGGTACAAACTGATCCGGGGCTGGCGTGCAGTCCACCCAGGCACCATGGCTAGCAAACGGAACTCTGTACAGGTTAAAAAAGTTCATCCTGGTACAAAGTGCCGATAAACAAAAGAGAGAGGATATTCGCCAAAAATATAATAAAAAATAAATAAAGATAAATTAGCGCTCGGAGGGAGCGAGGGGGAAGCGCACCAATATTTTTCCCATGCCCCATTAGTGTGTTGACGTCAACCCAGTGACGGGGTTCCCTAATTTGCACTCACACAGGAAGGATGTGCAGCTCCTCCGGGTATCAAATGTAACAGGCTACTCAGGGCTTGGGTACCCCAGCTTAAGGCAACTCAATATATTCCCGCTTTGTTAACTCTAAGTCCGTTATTAATATATATGGGCATCAAAGGGAATATTTTATTAAATGAAAAAGTAATATACATAAAAAATAGCAGTAAAATGACTAATGGTAAAATAGCGATTTTAAATTGTGCAAAAGTTCCAGCCAGGTTTTGTATATGTTGTTGTCTACAGCGTGTGAACTCTTTAGTTTGACTCTTCTATACAAACCGTCGCTGCATTTGGAATATCTGGTTCACTTCATATCCTGTTTGGCCACAATAACAAATAGTTCGTTGCTTTAATAATATATTTTGCATAAACCATTGTATATATGATGGAGAATCGTCGCCTAATAATGGCAAAATTGCATTAAAACTAATTTACTCTGCCACATGGTACATGCAATTTCAACATAATTATGTTAAAATTGTTATATATAAAATATCGTTTAACTCTAGCCAAAATCATCTACTCCAGGTGTATTAATTAATCCTGAGTTCACCTACAGATGATATTCCATCCTAGTTTGAGGCAACTGAAGACACCAAAGTATACCTTTGGTCGAAACATCTTCAGTTGATCGAATGATGCGAACGCAGAAACACAGAGTAAAGAAGACCTGAAAAAATAGTGAAAGTGGAAATGCCTCGTAATGCAAACGCAACCAAACCTAATTCCCCCAAGACTTTGGGGCCTATTGGAAGCATTCAGGCTTTCTACTTGCAATTGCTTTATTATGGAGTGCAAATTTCAGTCATGACGTGGAGTTAAAATTACAACTATTTGGTGTTGGTGAACAAATTATCAAACGGAGATGTACAGTTGCGCCAATTAGTCTTGTCACAATTTACACTGAATTTCGTTGACTGATAATTTAATAGATTATTATTTAATGAGAAAGGGATTGTTCCAGGTCTATTTAGTTATAAATCAATGACATTCACCAATAAATTAAATTTAATGATTCTTTTATGAAATTTCAAGCATTACTGTCAAAATATTTTGACATTACTTTGTTTCAAAAGAGCCTAAAATTCCAGCTTATTTTTCTTCATATATCCCCTTGGCCAAAAGTATAAAGCGCCCCTCATAGATTTATATATTTAACATATTTAATTAAACCTTTTAGAATTTATCATATTCATAAATATTAGGGTGGTCCTTATTGTAAAAAAAATCATTTTCACTGGTCTGACCAGGCCAAAGTGTCCCTTTTGGTTGAAAAACACCCAATACAAAGTTTTATTGATATGTATTAATATTTAGAGGTGTCTCAATGGATACGATGTTCTCCCAGATGAGGTATAGAACGCAGTCATTTCACTAGATTGGTTTCTTCCTAACATTTACAACTCTGGGTCCCCCCACTGGATCTTCTACAGTGGGTATTAGCTGCTTATTAGCAGGAGTGTTGTGATAACCAATATCACTGAGTGTTGCTCAGTAAGGTCCGCTTGCGAGTGTCATGAAACTTTTTGCGGTGTTCAGCAACAACACTCGGAGCAAACTGAAATTGTTCCTCATCCTTTGTGAGATGACCAGAGAAATCCTCGACCAAGACAACGGTACATTCAGCGTGATTGTTGGGGAAAGCCAATGTGCTGATGAAACATTTTGCAGCACTGAAGCTAGGCTGATGCTTTCACTGAGCTGCCGGATATTCGAGAAAATCATATGGAAGACGAAAGTTCTTGAAAAGAAGTCTCGACTTCTTGGTCGTAAAGTCAACTAATGTCTTCTCTTGAATTCGTTTCACGTCGATAGGTGTAAGCTTCAGCGGCTTTTCCTCCCCTTCTTACTCTTTCATAGCTATAACTATCTTATTCTTTCTGCTATTGTCCAAATAACTATCAAACAATGCCAAAGCAACCAACTCCTCAGAAAGGTACCAGAGTTAGCCTGTCATCTTCTTCTATGTAGCGTTGAATATGTTGATGTTAATTGTGTGATACATTTGACATTGCTTTAGCAACTCCAAGTCATTTCTCAGGGCATTCACAGCAATGCTGGCTGTTACCCACGCTTCAACGTAAATACGTGAAAAGAAGATGCAGAGTTCTCGTAATCCTCGATGCTCCCGTGTTGTCAGCTTAAACTGCAAGCGAAACATCCAGACTTTAAAGGTGTAGATCCCTTTTGCCATCCATTGGGCTTTATTTATGGCTCCTAGAGCTGCAAAGTGGATGACTCTAGGAGGGAAAACGCGAAGAAAGATGATAGCCAGCTCCAGGAGCTTTCTGTAGTCAGCTCTGGGCTGAGTGACTTTAACGGCAGTATCAAAGATCTACACCATTTCATCTTTTAAGACAGCGACAGCATTGGCCGTGTAATCATCAATTGAGTCTTCATATGTAGTCTTTTCCATATATTGCCATCTTGTTTTGAAGCGCCTGAACGAAATAACACCAGAAAAGACTTCAGAAAAGGCTGTTCCAGCAATGAACTCCAAGACATGATAGCGACAACCAATGCGCAGAAGTTCACGACCAAGAAGCTGCCCCAAAAGAATGCACGTGCCTTTGTACCGACCAGTAGTAGAGCTGGTTCTGTCTAAGCACATTTCCTGGATCTTTTTATCTAAATTCCAGTCTTTCAGAACAAAAAAGATGACCTTAGTTTTCGCTTCTCCTCTCCTTTGGACTGCAAGAAGCTGTGATTGGAGATTACCTGTCAGTAGTAGCACAGGCGATCTGTCCACACTCCCAGTGTCAATGAGATCTGGTGTAAGCTTCTCATCCCAGTGCAAAATGAGTGGCAACTGTGGATCGAACTTATTCTTGATTTTTTTTAGGTGGATTTACGATGCTGCTGTCGTTGCCATCTGATGCTGGATCGGTTCAGGGCTAGTGGCTAGATTTCTTGTCCCAAACTGTGGACAGTTTCACCAACTATACTCAGTATACGGGCGCCTGCGGTGTATTAGTAAGTATATCGTATACCTCATCTGAGAGGAACTTCAGATCCATTGAGCCACCTCTAGATGTTAATATATCTCAATGAAATTTTGCATATGGTGTTTTTTAACCAAAATGAGCACTTTGGCGGGGTCAGATCTATGAAAATGAAAATTCTTTTAAATGACCACCCTAATAAATATGTATGAAAATGTGTATTTTGATAATGTCTGAATACTTTGTAAATATTTTTAATTACTTAGTATTATACTAAACGGTGTGTAATTAATCAAATGGTATGTTTTATCAAATAAGAATTAAACAATATTCCTTGTTTCAGCATAAATTAATAACTATTGTGTATTCAATAGAACTTACAAAAGCGAAAGAGCACAAGTTCAACTTCTACATAGTCAATGTTAATCACAGGTAGAAATTGCTAAAAAATTAAAATGTTAAGAATATGCGGTCCAAATCACTATAAAACGATATCAAGAGACGGAAAACTTTGTATCAAGGAACAGAAGTGGCAATAAACTTTTTACAAGACCTTGAGAATACATATCTATCATTCGGGCTTCACTAGAGAATCGCAGAAAAACATCTTCTAAACTTGCTGGAGGTTAAATAAAATTTCAAATTAAAAACTATCACCCAGAACAGTTATGAATCTGAAATATCTAGGGCTAGAAAGGATGCAAGATGAGAAAGAATCCATGGTTATCCGAGGTCAACAGAGAAATACTTCAGTGGGCCAAATGTCTCAAAAAACGGACAGATGAACAATGGTCTAAAGTTATCTAGTCAGTTGAAAGTTATATAAAAATGACTTGTGTATTGTTGATTTACATGTAGCTTATGTAATTCCATTTAAATATATCTTGTAAGAAAATTATTTATAAATTTAACCTTGAAACAATTTTGCAGATTTCATTCCTCAGCGGTTACCTTCTCACCAAAATTCCACCTTTTCTACTCCCATAAAGACATTAAAAAAGCAAGTGTACAAGTGTAATATTATACACCTTTGATACACAGCATAATAAAGCACAAACTCGGACTAATTGAGAGAAACTTCACTGCTTTCAACAAACGAGCAACAACTTAATTATATGCGGGATTGTATATGTACAGTTTTGTTTGTTCTATTACATTTATCAAAAACAAAGCAAAATTATTCTTCAGTGCGACAAAGTCAATACAATATCGTTTAAACCGAGAACAAAATACCACAAATTTACATTTCCCTCAAAATAATCTTAATTTCAGTGAAAATGGCCTCTGATCGGGTCCAAACTAGAGAACGATGAATCTAAATAAACCATGACCAAAAAACAATATAATTATCGTATAGACTATTGAATAATAACAAGATTACAGGGCCTTGTTTTGAATGACTTGATCACATCATCTTCAAGACTTCAATTTTTGCGCATTATTCGGACGTGAATTATTCCATTCTTCTTCGAATCTTTGCCAGTCATTTCTATCAAGTTTGAATCACGTCTATATTATCAGCATCCAAGAACTGCTTCACCATCTTTGCAATTAACCCTTTAAGGGCCTATGTGCCATCAGGAGCCACAATTTCAAGCCACTTTAACTCTTAATATATATTGATTTAAGTGTTAATATATATATATATATATATATATATATATATATATATATATATATATATATATATATATATATATATATATATATATTTGATAAATGAACAATAACGTTCTAATCAATGCGGTTAGGTAAAGGTAATAATAAGGTTCCTTAATCCTCTAGAGAAGTCTCATGGAGTTCTTGAACCCTCTTCAGGAGGGCAACGATACAATTAAAAAAAATAAAATAAAAAAATAAAGAGAGAGAAAAGGAATCCCCCCCCCCCCTCTGACTGCCCCAGTTTGCCGTTGTCTGCTCTAAATTTGTCTGCCCTATATATTGCGAAAAAAAAGTAAAACAATATAAAGACCATTAAGAGAGCATCGCGACTTCTCGCTATGGCCCCTTATCGCGACCAAAGCAATGAAGGAAGTCTATTAGGAATGAATCTCTCTTCCCGTCTAAATAATTTCGGAGTATATATTCGAGACTTTGGAGTTTACATGCAGATTGTGTCTGGAGTCGCCATCCAGTACGTTAGCCGTTAACGTCTTCGTTATTCGAGAGGGAATCGACTACATTCTCGTACGGAGAAGAATTAGGTGATTGTGGAAGAGGCAAGTAAGAACTAGTCGTCACTCAGTTTTGTTCGTAGAGATAGTTTTAGGCGCGCTTCAACCCTTCTCACCAAGTCTTCGGATTTTAAGGATCGGAAAAGCCATGCCCGAATGATCGTCCGTTTGCCCTTAAGGATGAGAGGCCCCAACTTCAATTTCCCGAAGTTGGATTGAGCGTCTCGTGAGACGCCCACAAATTCAAGGTCGAACTTATCTACCTGGTCCTACTCACCGCTCATCAAGGTAATTTTTTTTTTCAAGGGGCTATCTGGCGAAAGCCCACTTAGGGATAATTCGCCGTAAACAAACAGCCTAGTTCTAGGCAAATTTAAAAAATTTGAACAGGAAACAACAAAAAAAATAAATAACAATTACAATAACAAAACAATAACAAAAACAAGAACTAAACCTAGTTAAATGAAAGGGAGAAGGCCGGCCTACCCCAAATAGTCAACAAGTTCACCAGTCAATGTGCACGCACTCGTCCTGAGTACAAGGAACAGGCGGTAGCGACCCCGCCCATCCCGGTACCGGGACAGCTGTCGTGCGCGAAGATCACCCAGAATGGGACATTCGATAAGAATGTGCCGAACAGTCTGAGGGACGACGCATTCGTTGCAATAGGGCGCAGGCGAGCGCTCCATCAAATAGCGATGCGTCACATGAGTGTGTCCGATTCGGAGACGACAGAAAGCAACTTAAATCCGCCACGGCATTGGGGGATAGGTCCATGGGAACAGTCGCCAGGCAATCGTACGCAACTTTAAGTTCCCTTCGACCGTCTCCCATCTTCTTTGCCAAGCTGTCCAAAGAGCTGCCCGTATTCCTGCCATGTAGTCGGTGTGAGGAAGAGAAAAACGCTGGTCCAGGCGCAGAGTCCTCGCGGACCCTTTGGCGCCCTCATCAGCGCGCTCATTCCCCGCAATTCCTACATGTCCCGAAACCCAGCAGAAGATAATCTCGACATCTGCCCGGCTCGCCAAAAACGTGGCGTCACGGATATCGCAAACCAGGGGATGCGGAGATTCCAATGCCCCGACAGCACTCAGGGCGCTTTGTGAGTCGCTATAGATCACAATCAGGTCTCCGAACCGGGCACGTCGCGTAATCTCCCGTAGCGAGTGGTGTATTGCAGCCTGCTCGGCCGTGAAGACAGACGCAGCGCCTGGTAGAGCCCCACTGACTTCAAACAAAGGGGATACGGCATGGAAACCGACCCCCTCTTGGGACTTGGAGCCATCCATATACACTGTCACGGTTCCAGCGTGACACGATGCGTGCTCCAAAAAGGTCAAACGCAATACTCCCGGCGCAGTACAAGCTTTGGGAGCAGAGGCGTGGCGACAAATAGCCAAATGTGGTACCCTCCAGGGTGGCGTCCTGGGCAGAACCAGGGACGCCACCGGACCGAGAGCTATATCTACCTCTCAAAGGAGTTTCCTAGCCCAAAACCCCAAAGGGCTTAGGGTATGACTGGCGTCTCTCGGCGGCATAGGCACCATCGAGATCAGCTGCGGATGCAGTGAGAGCAGTTGGCGACTGAGGAAGGCGCCGGGCTCGCGCGTACAGGCAAGTGATGCACTGCACGCGGCGCAGAGCGAGTAGCATCTCTCCAGCATCGACCAACAGGCTTGCAATGGGACAAGTGAGGAAGGCACCGGTCGCAAGGCGAAGGCCGGTGTGGTGGATCGAATCCACCTTCCGCAATAAACGCTGGGCTGCGGATGCATAAAACTCGCATCCGTAGTCGAGCTTCGAGCGAACAAAGGGTCGATAAAAAAATAGGGCAGTAGCTCTATCAGCGCCTCAAGCGCTGAACGTCACGGAACAGTAAATGTCCATAGCGCGGGTACAAGAGACCCTAAGGCTGTGAATATGAGCCTCCCAGGTAAGGCGTCGGTCAAATACAAGACCAAGGAAACGGTGCAACTCAACCAAATCCAGGCGCACCCGATTAAGAGACAAATCTGGGTCAGGGTGAAGCCGTGGATGGCGGCAGAAGTAAACAACCTTAGTCTTGGCCAAAGAAAACCGAAACCTGTGCGCTTCGGCATAGCGAGAGACGCGGTTCAATGCCTGTTGGAGTCGACGCTTTAGAGTTAGAATCTGGGCCGCGCCAAAAGAGATCGAAAGGTCGTCCACGTAGAGCGTAGCGAGAACATCTTCCAGCAGCACCGAGGTGATGCTGTTAATGCTCAGGGCAAAGAGTGTGACAGTGAGGACACTTCCCTGCGGGACACCCTCTTCCTGCTCCTTTGGGCCGGAGAGGGCTCCCCCCACCCGTACGCGGAATTGACGATCTCGCAAAAATTCAGATATAAACATTGGGAGGCGTTCCTTCGCCCATATCGTGTGGAGAGTCTCCATGATACCGTATCGCTATGCGGTATCATAGGCCTTCTCCAGATCGAAAAACACCGTGGCGTAGTGCGGTCTACGAAGGAAAGCCTCGCAGACGGCATTTTCCAGTCGAAGCAGAGCATCCGACGTGGAGTGGAACTTGCGAAAGCCGCACTGTGCGGAAGACAGATGGCCTTCGCTGTCCATGAAAAAGGCTTATCTAACATTTACGAATTTTTCCATTAACTTGCACACGCAAGAGGTTAGAGAGATTGGGCGGAAACCGGTCGGAGTAGAGTGATCTCTCCCTGGTTTGCGAAAGGGAAACACAGTAGCGATTCGCCAGGAGTCTGGGAGAAGACCTTCCACCCAGATTCTGTTAAAAAAATCTAGCAGGAAGGCCATGCCTCGCTTACCCAGGTGTCGAAGCATGGCGTACGGGACATCGTCCGGAACATGGGCGGTGTCCTCGCACGAAACGAGAGCGGAATGCAACTCACTCACAGTAAACTTGTCGTTGAAGGGTTTTCCGCCTCTGGAGGTAAAGTCCAGCCAGCGGCCTTCCTCGACATGACGACGTGCATTGAATGCTGGCAAAGCAGCAACACGGCTAGAGAATGCGGAAAAATAGGGCGCTAAGGATTCCGCCACGGACGCGGGGTCCGAGATTGCGGTCCCATTCTCCTGGAGAACGGGAAGGGGGTCCTGCGAGAACTTGCCCCGAATCCTTTTGACTCGTTCCACACCTCAGCTAAAGGGGTCTTCCTGTTAAGTGAAGACACGTATGCCCGCCAAGAATAGCGGCGGGCGTGCTTTGAAATATACCGCAACCTAGCCCTAGCCCGACAAATTTCAGCGATAGTGAAATCGTTCGGGCGGCGCTTATAGCGCATGTAGGCATAACGATTCTGTTTTAGGGCCGTCTCACACTCAGCCGACCATTATGGGAGTAGTCGGCGTGCAAAATGGCCAGACGTCCTAGAAATAGTAGTCAGGCCCACGGCGATGAGGTTGCCAGGGAAGAACTTAACGGCCTTATCTAACGGCCTAAACTCCTCGACTGAGATAGAGAATTCAGTCATTTCCTGAAATGCAGGCCGAAGCACCCGCGCCAAGCACCACCGAGGTGGTCTCTCAGACGGTAGTTGCCCTGAAAATGATATTCGACTGGAAAAGTGATGACTACCATGGAGGTCATCGACCACCCTCCCAATCAAAATCAGGCTGTGCATCCAGGGAGCACAAAGATAGGTCAAGGCAAGAAAATGAAGTGGTTCTCAGACAGTGATGGGTAAACTCATCCACGTTTAGGACACCCATCTCAAAGCTCTTCGATCAGATCGGCAAGGACTTGTCCCCTGGGATTTATGGAGTAATCTCCCTAGAGAGGATGCCTGCCGTTTAAATCTCCAAGCAAGAGATAGGGCATCGGCAACCGTGGCACGACCCAGTGGAAGTCCCCCGCGTCGAAGTCAGCTGACGGTGGAATGTACGCAGAAATGATAGTATACCTCTTATCCAGGTACAGCTGCACAGGCACTGCCTGAAAGGAGGTATCTAAAGAGAAAGGAAGAACGGAGACATCATGCCGGGTGTAAACCGCGCATCCCCCAGCCCGGCCATAACGCGGTGGTGGGGTCGCAAGACCCTTATACCCCGGAAGAGCAGGCAGGGGTCACACGCCTAGCATGGTCTCCTGCAAAAAGATATCTAATGGGGAACGGGACGAGACGAGCCTTCGCAGCTCCTCCCAATTGGCCCGGAGTCCACGGCAATTCCAATAAAGGAATATGCCCTCCAGGCCTATCTTGGAGGAGACGCAGGGGCCCTCCTCAAACTGAAGACCCTCACGGGAATGGCCGTACGCTTCCCGAGGGCAGAACCCCGGGCGCTGTTGGCCGGACAAAGCGCTGAAGACGCTGTCGCCTTCGAGGACTTATTGGGGGAGGTTGGACTCGCCATGCGAGTCTTTTCCTCCCTCCGCCTAAAAACCTTAGGCGGGCGTTGCGGCTTCGGAGGCAGGGGGCCGTCTTTTCAAGGAACCACCGTCCCCGAGCCACTGGCTCTACCTCGGGGCGTAAGCGAAGGAGCTGAAGCTCTTTTGTTGCTGTCGTCCTTTCGGGGCACAGCTTTAGGAACCCCCAAAGATGGCCTAGCGACCATCTTCAGGGGTGTTGCCTCCTGTCAGTCTAACGACTCGGTGGAGGCGCGTGACCGTTTCGCCTTACAGAAAACGGTCACGCTGGGGGAAGAGGGGGGAGCCCTAGGTTTAGCCGGGGCTAGGTATGAACCTTTTTGCCACCGGCTTTACCAGTGGAGCGCCCAGGTTGGGTAGAGCCCGCAGAAGGGCTCCGAATGGGCGCGGAAACAACCGTGCTCGTTGGTCTGGATGGGCCAGGAGCAGAGGGTGCCTTGCTAACTATTAAGGCATATGACGTCCCAGGGAGAGCTGGGCGCGCCAGGACCAAGTCCTTAGCCAAGCGGAATGAGAGTCGATCCTGGGCCTGAGCGGCCAGGATTTCTTTCTCAAGGAGATATGCACCACATTGCTTCGAAGAAGCGGGATGGGGCTCTCCGCAATTGACACACTTAGCAACACACGATTTGGACTTATCGTGTGCGACCTTGGAGCAATTTACACATACTTCGGGCGACCCCGACTTTGCACGTCTACATGAGCGATTCGTATGGCCGAAGCGGTGACAGTAATAGCACCACCACGGCAGTGGCACGAATGCATTCATGCGTTAGCGGTACCAACCAGCACGCACCGACTCAGGGAGCTTGTCACAGTCGAACGTGACGAAGAGTGTAGGGATGGGTCTCGAGGCCCCTCCCTGTTTTCTCATCACACGTTCGACCTTGACCGCCCCATGGTCGGCCAGCTCTATGGTGAAGTCCTCAATGGAGTAGTCAACGAGTTCCCTCGCATAAACTACTCCTTTCACAAATTTCATGGTAGAGTGCGGCGTTACACTCACCGGGGTGCCATGAAGTGTTCGAAGAGCACTTATCTTGGCCGCCTCGACGGGATTCGCCGCATTCGCCAGAAGGCCCTCGTCCAATAAAAGGTCACCTTTGGCTCTCTACCAATTGCACTAGCTAATCCTCTCCTCTGATGGATCATGTTGCCCTTGGCCAACATGTTGCCATCAGTAGGGCGAATAACGAGGAAGTGCTTGAAGCCAGCGGGCTCGAAAACGCAAGGAAACCTCTAAATGAGGGGCCCCGATATCGTCGAGACTCCGCCCTGTGCACTCTTGGTCTTAGTCTTAGCCAGGGCCTCCGCACATAGGGGGGTAGAGGGGCCGGATGTGCCGATCTTGGCTTGGTCGCCTACCAAAGTGGCAGCAGACCCATTTGTCCCCGCAGCCCCCGCGGATGGAGAGGAGCCCCGAGTCTTCTTTGTCTTTTTAGTCTTTTTCTTTTTGGGAGAGGAGGGCGGGGAATAAACCCGCTTCTCACCTCCACCAGCAGAAGCCCCCAGGCCAGATGGGCTGGCCTCAGCCAGGTCCCTCTCCGAAATGGAGAAGGTCCTGGTAGTCGTAGGGGCACCTGTCGGAGGTGATCCCTCCCCTCCTTGTACTGCCTCGGAGCCCTCAGCCGTTTGAATGGGACCTTGCATAGAGGCGGATTCGGGTTCGGTGCTTGGCGCCGAGCCCGGATTCCCCCCCATGGAAGGCCCTATCGTCCGAGGCTGGGTCTCCTCAAGGACCATGTCTATCACCGGAAGGGCCTCCAGTTGGCCATCCCCTCCCAAGGACATCGCAGGTCCCCTCCGCAGCGTCCATAGTCTTTTGTGGGGAGGCACAGGCCTTAACCCCGGCAAGGTTTAATATCCTTGCCAGCAGGTCTTTTGAGGGAAGCGACCGAAGGGGCCTGGCTTCCCTCTCCCCCCTAAGGGCTGCCTGCTGGCTTTCTTGGCAGTCCCCTTAGAAAGAAAAGAGGGGACTGCCGCTGGAAAAAGGGAGGTGCCCGAAAGCACCTCCAGAGAAGGGGGTGAGGGGGAGTTCCCTGCACCCGTAGGCGAAGGAGAGGAGTAAGCCTCCTCTCCGGTTAGAGAAATATGGAGGGTCCCCTGCGCAAGCACAGGGAGGAACGACCTCCATTTTTTTGCTGGAGCTGCCCGAGGGCGGCTCCGTTGCTGTTTCAGGGGGAGTTAAAGGGGTTTGGTGTTTTATAAATTCATCCATGGGCATGGTGACCCTATTTGTGCCACGGGACGCAATAGCTCATCACCTCTTGCAGTTTCCCGCACAGCAAGAGGTGCGGGCACCCCTCCCGCTTGGTGGCCTGGCAGTCCATCGGCATGGCGGCTCCACCTTGAACGCGGCGTAAAAGGATAGATTGTGAAGAGGAGAGGAAAAGGGATGTGAGGAAGGTATGGGTGGGGATGAAGCAGGTTGTTAAAAAAAAAACCATCCCAAACCGGAGCTCAGGGGTTAGGGAACGTTGTCCCCTTCCTCCTCAGCCCCGATCCGGGACGGTTGGCTTGAGAAGAAGGTCAGCATCTACCCTGTGAAATTAGAGGCTGACCAGAGAAAGTTATGGAAGGGGGTGTATGAAAAGCGAGGAAACAAGTGTTTTGAAGGAAGGAGAAGAGGCTAAGCTTGGGTCGGACACGGTGCTGAGTCCCGTCAGCACGGCGGCCAGGATAGCAAATCGCCGCGCCCCTTACGGGGCACATCAAGGTAGAAGGGATTTCACCCCGCTTCGTAACGCTCCTCTACCTTTACCGCGTCGAACCTCAAGGATCCCCTTTCCTCTAGATATTGCATAATTGTAAGATAATTTCTTAATTAATTATCATTCGGTTCAAACTTAATTGATAGTGTCAATCATCTTAGCCGTGAACCTTGAATATTTAATTGCATTGCCATTTAACTTGCCCTATATGTGTATGTAATCTTTAGTCCTATTAAAGTATATTTTTGTGGCCGCGTGTGAATATTTCTTGGCCTATCAACGGGGTATTTAAAGCACTCTTAGAACCATTCCCAGGTGGAGCCTGTAATTTCGGTCGGCCACTAGACCAGTGTGCGCATAACCACGTACACAGGTCATACCACGAAATAAAACTGGCATCAGGTCTTTGAGTTTGTAAAAGATTCCACCCCACCTGATCTTTTGCTATTTCCTTAAAGATCATTATTTCCGCTCTATACGGTTGCAAGTGTCAAGCATATTCAAAAAAAAAATAATAAGACAATTTTTTTTTTGTTAATAGGCAATTATATTTTTTTTAGTTGACCGTATATACGTGAGTCAAGATGCCACTAATTAAACGGCAAGAATAGCTGCCAAATTTGGGTTTTGCTGTGGTAAATTTACCAGAAGATTCAGTTCTGATTCAGGTTCTCTCGTTAGTTATTTTCTTTTTTGGTGTGCATAATTAATTGAAACCTTTAGTAATTTCTTTTTCGTCAATTCGATCTTTTAGAATTTACCTTATAAGAACCGAATTCGTAATTGAGAGTGATCATATGCCATTGTCGTACCTTCGTAATTTCAAGAGTCAAAGTGGACGACTAATGCATTGGAGTCTGTTGCTCATGGAATATCAATTCCATATTGTGTATATCAAGGGTACTCAAAATTGTTTAGCGGATAGTTTAAGCAGAAATCCTCTAGAAGACCCTATTGCCATAAATTAAAGATACCATCAGCGTATCTCCTTGTAAATATGTTTGCCGATTTCTTCTATGTATAGGTTAATTATTGGAAGTGTTGTATTATTACACTGGGGAACAATGTATTTGGTGAATTGACAAAAGTACATTTTCCTACCTAATTCTAGCATACTGAATTTAAATCTGAAATCAGATTCTCTCTAAATGCTACGGATTTTTCGTAATATCAATAACTAATATTATACAATAATTTTCATTTTATCACGCCTATCATCATGCCCTGAAGTAATTTTGAATCATCCTTTTGAGTTATTTATAGTGAAGCAGATTTTTTTTTGCACAAATATTTTATTGCGTATGAGAAGAAACTTGAATTACACATTAGGATTACAAATATTGTAATTAAATAGATGCTAATTTATCAATGACCGTACATCAGACTGGAGGACCTCTTCTTGATTTCAATCGGGCAAAAATTTGCGTTTGTAACTCTTTCTCTTGTAAGTCTTCTCTGGTTGATCTCTTCTAATCCTGCAGCAGTAGTCCGCCATCATATGTCTATCACAGTGACCTTGATAGCGCTCTTCGATCGTCATCAAATCCTGATGGAAGAGTTCCCCTTGTTCGTCGCTCACGGCTCCCAGATTATCTGGGAATCGGTCGAGGTGACTATTTAGGAAATGCAGCTTCACACTCATGTTGCATCCCAGATAACGATATGCTAAAGGCATATTAGTAACCAGATCCTCGTAGTTATGCGTTTTTTTTGTTTCTCAAGAAGTTACGAACAACGGCAGAAAATGAGAGCCAGGCTGACTTCTTTTTTTCATTCATTGTGTTCACGAATCTAGAATCACTCAGAAGTCTTCGGATTTGAGGACCATCAAATACTCCTGTTTTTATTTTTTCCGTATAACAAAGCAGGAAACGCCGATACTATGTACTGAAAACAATCATTGTCAGTGTTCAACACCTTGACATACTGTTTCATCAACTCCAGTTTGAGATGAACTGGAGGGAAAACGATCTTATCTCGACTTACGATTGGCTCATTAACAATGTTTGGCATTCCTGCTTCCAAAATTTCCCGAACTGGCCAATCTTTTAGGGACCAGTGTTTGTCACGGGCTCGACTGTCCCACATACATATATAGCATGGAAACTTTGTATATCCCTTCTGTTGGCCAAGGAGAAAGTTGACCATCTTAAGGTCTACACATATGATCCAATTGTGTTCATGGTACTTAAGTAAATCCATGACCATTCGTATGTCACCGTGAGTTTCTCGCAGATGGACAGTAACCGAGAGGAACTGCACCAAAGTAATTGCCATTATGCAAAAAGAAACACTTGAGGCTACGCTTGGAGCTATCCAAAAACAGTCTCCACTCAGCAGGGCTATAGGTGCCAAGTACCAACTCGGTAAACAGACCAGGAACATCGTGGCAGTATACAAATTGTTTGTCCTCAGAGAAATACTTAACAAATGTACTCTCCCTTGTTCGGTTATATGACACCCGTACCGACCTGTCAAGCATATGTCTTTCACTCAATCTGAAGGCTTAAAGTTCTGCAGCTTTCTTGGAGAGCGCCAAATCACGTATCAAGTCATTAAAATCCTCTTGACTGAAACAGTGAGGAGCTAATGACTATTCAACATCTGATGATGAATCTGCAGACTCTGAATCCATTCCGTGGACGTCCATATCAGGTAAATCATTTTTATCCTCGGAGGAAGCATATCCACTGAAAATCGGAACTGGTAAAGAATAAGGTACTGGTCAGATCGCCGAGGGAATGTTGGGGTAGTCGATCTTGTGCCGATTTTTCTTGCCAATCCCTTTTGTATTCACCAGACAGAAATAACAGTCCGATACATGATCCTTTGGCTCTCGCCACATCATGGGGATTCCAAAAGGAAGACCCTTTCTCTTTCCTTTCCTCCACTCACGAAGATGTTCCACAAAACTATGGCAAACAGCATAGAATAAACAATGCCAGATCGGGGGTGCGAATTTTTGACAAGGATGCGATAAATTGTAGTCTCGTATTTGTCAAAAGTTCACCTGCCGACCTGGCATTGTTTATTCGATAGGTTGGAACAACTGCCTAAAATGTTACTATGGACAAACCGGGAAAGAACTAGATGTCCGGGATTAGCAACATCAAGCCAATGTACGTAATCACGGTGAACAATCTGCGCTTTTTCCTCATATGTACAATCTTAACCATAGCATTAAGTGGGACAGTGTTCAACCAGCCATAAAATGCAGTAATTATATTTCGAGAAATATATTAGAATGTATCTCCATTAACGCGTTCTAAAATTTTAACCTTAGCTCTAGTTTGTTCATGCTAGACCCCATTATCACTGCATACATAAAATCTCAAATAAAGTTTTTTCAGGATTTTGTACCCCCTAATTAAGGTTCAGAGGTGGGTAGTCTAATCTTCCCTACGATTATTTAAGGTAATGTATGTCCAGCCACCTGTTCTTTCCTTGAAAAGGTCTTTAAGAATAAAGACGAAAGCGCTCGGAATCATTTTTCACTTTTCCTTTGTGGGTGTATCTGCATATATATATATATATATATATATATATATATATATATATATATATATATAGTCAATTCGGGCATCAAAGGGTTAACAATGTATTAAACAATGTACTAAAACGTATTTTATTATATGTATACAGACCATTTACAAAATCTTTGTAGGAATATACCAAAAATTGGGAACACAACATATGCTAGGGCGGCTATTATTGACTAGGCAATTTGAGGGATGTCTTGAGATGGGAAATGAGCAAGGTCATTTCCATAACCTCAGCCAGTAGGTTTAGGTTAGTTTAGCACATGTCGGGGACCTAGAAGTCAAGTTTGGCTTTTAGGACCTAGGAAAGACTAGTTATTCGCAGGTAGTTAGGTATATGGAAGAAGTTGAACATAGACCAAAATCAGTGCCAATAACCGAGAAAAGTGGTGAGAAATGGATCAATAATCCATAGTGATGAATGGCGAGCCAACAGAAATCTGGCCAATAATCCAAGATTACCAGCACAAAAACAGCAACAACTCTTTGCATTTCGTTAATCCACAGCGAGGCGTTCATAGCCAACATAGTAAATCGTAACGGGGAAGAGATAAGACAAAATTCACAGCATATTTAATCGTAATAGGGAAGACAGATATGACTAAGGGAAAAATGAACAACATTGGAGGATTCAAACGCGAAATCTTTACATGTTATTTACAACTGTTCATGTATGGATGGAAAAGAATAAAGGAAATGGGTCAATTAATTTCTGTAATTCAATTGCCGCTCAATTTCCTTCCTAATAAGTATACCGTTCATTTACATCAAAGTAAAGATCACGAGGGTTTTTTTTTTCCCTTAGGATATTTATATTGGAGCTACTATTTTTGAAATGGAAACTTTCGGGATCGTTATTCTTGACATGGAAGAATTCGGTTTCCTATTCTTGGCATGATCTCCCTTTTTAAATTCCCCCACCTTTCAATCTACTTTTGAAAAACTTAAATAGGTACTTATGACGCAGTGAACTTATCAATGAATTCTATAACCAAACAATTTTTGTGAAATTTATTACACATTTTTCAATTATTTTACTGTTTGACCTCTGAAGTATTTTAACTATTAATACTGGAAAAAGGTTACAAAAATCTACTTTTTTTTATTTCTCTCCAGAACTTTAAGACAGAATAAATCATAAATTATCAGCCTAACCCCCAACTTGGACCTATTCAAAGGTCTTGCGAATCTTCTCTAAGATCAGATTAAAACGATGGGTTATTGAAAAAGTTTGTGGAAAAATGGAATAAAATTAAAACAAAAAGTTTAGATTTTATTTTTTAACCTAAACTTCATTGAGGGCAAGATACTTTGCCAAGCGATGATACCATCTACTTAAACCATTTCTATAAAACTGAGGACCCTGAGAATTTAAACCAAGTTAAAACGTCTCTTTTTAACATCATCAATAGAAAAAAAAGCCGGATAGCCAAATCCCATCCGAATTTTTTTTATGTTTCCAAACTTTAAAAAAGGCGTGGTCACAACATACTTTTAGGAATATGCAGGATTATTCATCGTGTGCCCTTAGGACACCAACGCCAGAGCTGGGTCGAGAAAATTGCGAGTGATAATTATTCATATAAGGTTTCAGCCATTAATAAAAAAAACCCGTTGCATTAGATTCGTTTAGAGGTGCTAAATTTAAATCTTACATCCATTTATTATGGAAAGGTTTCAAATTTAGGCAAAACTCTAAGTCTGACAGAAAATCGAAGCATTCAATCAATAAAATTTGTATCTCTCCTCAGATCTTTGGAAGCTCCTGGAGCTGTTTATGTTGGTTGAAGAGTTGTGGAAGCTTATGATCCGAGATGTGTTGCCTTTTTTTTTCATAATAAACACCTAACCTAAACCAACAAATGGCGAGGAAATTCAAGGTGGCTGACAACGCGCCGAGGATTTTTAAGTTACTTGTTAAAGGAAATTTTTCATCTCATCCCTTTCAAGATTTATATAAAATACATCCCCGTATAACTAAAAAAAGTTTTTTTTATTTTAGGATCCCATCTGGCAACGGCCTACTTGGTCATAAATCGCCTTACTGGACCCAGCCTATTATTAGGCTATATTAAAAACAATAAAAAAAAGCAAATAACAATATGTAAATAACAAATAACGATAAAAATGACAAAGGCTGAAAAAAAAACAAGAAGGAAGCGCGCACCGGCATCGGGGGTAGGCCCGCCTCTCCCCGGCGTGTAGGAACATGTGACCAACAACAAACAGTCAAATTAAGTAGAGAAGGCCAGTCACCTCCAAAAAGTGGTAAAGTCCACAAATAAGTCTACACGAATCCGTCCCGAGTACAAGGAACAAGCGCTAGCGACCCCGCTCGTCCAGGTACCGGGACAGGAAACATTAGCAAAGATCACTCAGACTAGAACATTCAACAACAATGTGCCGAAGAGTCTGGGGGACAACGTAGTATTTACAATAAGGTGCAAGCGAGCGCTACATCAAATTGCGGTGCGTCCCGTGAGTGTTTCCAATTCAGAGACGACATAAAGCAACCTGAAGCCTTCGTGGCATTGAGGTGTTAGGTACATGGGAACAATCGCGGCGCAATCGCACTCAACTTTAAGTTCCCCGCGACCGTCGCCCATCTTCTTTGCCAAACAGCCTGGAGAGCTGCTGGTATTCTTGCTGTGTAATTGGTGTGAGGAAGAGCTATCAGTATACACTGGCACCATTCCAGCGTGACACGAAGTGTGCTGCAAAAAGGCACACCCGGTGCTACAGAAGCTTTGGGAACAGAGGCGGGGCGACAAATAGTCAAAGGTGGTATTCTCCAGGGTGGCGTCCTGGGCAGAACCAGGGGCAGCACCGGCCCGAGAGCTATAGGTAACTCTCGACGGCGTTTCCTAGCCCAAAACCCAAAGGGTAAGGGTATGAATGGCGTCTCTGAGCAGCATAGGCACCGTCGAAATCAGTTTCGGATGCATGGAGAGTTGTTGGCGACTGAGGGAGGTGCAGGGTTCGAGCATATAGGCTAATAATGGACTGTACACGGCTCAGAGCTAGTGGCATCTCCCCAGCATCGACAAGTAGGCTGTCAATGGGGAAAGTGAGGAAGGCACCGGTCGCCATGCGAAGGCCGGTGTGGTGGATCAGTCCATATTACACAATACACGCTTGGATGCAGATGCATAAAACTCGCATCCGTAGTCGAGCTTCGAACGAACAAAGGATCGATACAAAAGTAAAGCAATAGCTCTATCGGCGCCACATGAGCTGAACGTCACGGAACGGAGAATATCCATGGCGCGGGTACAAGAGACCCTAAGGCTGCGAATATGAGCCTCCCAGGTGAGCCGTTGGTCAAATACAAGACCAAGGAAACGGTGCGATTCCTTCACTTCCAGGCGCACGCCATTAAGAAACAAGTCTGCGTCAGGGGCGAGCTGTGGATGGCGGCAGAAGTGCATCACCTTAGTCTTGGCCAAGGAAATCCGAAGCCACTGCGCTTCGGCATTGCGAGATGCGATTCAATGCCTGTTGGAGTCGACGCTCCAGATTTGGCATCTGGGCCACGCCAAAAGAGATCGAAAGGTCGTCCACGTAGAGCGTAGCAAGAACATCTTCCGGCAGCACCGAGGTGATGCCTTTGATGCTCAGAACAAAGAGTGTGCCACTGAGAATACTTACCTGTGGGAACCCTCCTCTTGCTCCATTAGGCGGAATCGACAATCTCGCAAAAATTCAGATATAAAGATTTGCAGGCGTCCCCTCGTACACATCGTGTAGAGACCCTTCATGATACTATATCACCATGCGGTATCTTAGGCCTTCTACAGATCGAAAAAACCCTGTAGCATAGTGCTGTCTACGAAGGAAGGCTTTGCAGATGGCATTTTCCACTAGCAGCAGAGGATCCAACGTGGAATGGAACTTGCGGAAGCCGCACTTTGCAGAGGACAGATGGCCTCCGCAGTCCATAAAAAAGCTAATCTAACATTTACCAATTTCTCCATCAACTTTAACACGCAGGATTAACGTTAGAGAGATTTGGCGGAAACCAGCCTGGGTAGATTGATCTCTCTTCGGTTTGCGAAAAGCAAACACAGTAGCGATTCGTCAGGAATCAAGGGGGATACCCTCTACCCAGATCCTGTTGAACAAATCTAATATAAAGGCCATGCCTCATTCATCCAGGTGTCGAAGCATAGCGTACGGGACATCGTCTGGATCAGGGGTGGTGTCCGCGCACGAAGCGAGAGCGGAGCGCAACTCACCCAAAGTAACCAGTCGTTGAAGCCTGTTCTCGGGCAGTTATGCGTAAACTCATCCACATTTAAGACACCTATCTCCAGGTCGTCATCAGGTCCGCAAGGACTTAACCCCTAGGATTAATTGAGTAGTCTCCCCAGATGGAGTATGTACCATTCAGATCTCCATACAAGAGAAAGTGCCTCGGCAACCATACCACGACGCGGCGGAAGTCCCCTGCGTCGAAGTCGGCTGGTGGTGGAATGTACGTGGAAATAACAGTATATCTCCTACCCAGGAGCAGCTGCACAGCTACTGCCTTAAAAGCGGTATCTAATGCAAAGAGAAGAACGGAGACATCATGCTGAGTATAAATTGCTAATCCTCCTTCCTGGCCCCGATTACGTGGCGGTGGGGCCACAAAACCAGTATACCCTGGGAGGGTGGGCAGGGGGCACGTGCCTAGCATGGTCTCCTGTAAAAATATAGCTAATGGGGAACGGAACGAGACAAGCCTCCGCAGATCCTTCCAGTTGGCCTAGAGTCCGCGGCAATTCAGGTGAAGGAATATGCTCTCCAGGCCTGCTTAGGCCACTGGAGATGCTGGGACGCTCTTCGAAGAGAAGACCCTCACGAGAATGGTCGTACGCTTCCAGGAGGCAAAATTCCGCGCTGTTGGCCGGACAATGCACTGAAGGCGCTGTCTCCTTTGAGGAGTTATCATGGGTGGTTGGGCTCGCCATTCGAGTCTTTTCCTTCCCCTGCCTCGAAATTTTAGGTGGTGGTCCTTAAGTGGAGCGAATAACGAGGAAGCCTCTGACTGAGGGGCCCCGACGTAATCGAGGCTCCACTCTGCGCACTTTTGGTCTTAGTCTAGGACTCCCCACCCGGGGGAGCAACGGGGCCAGACTTGCCGATCTTGGCTTGATCGCTTACCGAAACGGCAGCAGACCCGTTCGTCCTTGCCGCTCCCGAGGAAGGAGAGGAGCTCGCTTCTCGCCTCTGCTGGCAGGAGCACCTAGGCCATATGGAACGGCCTCAGTAAGATCCTGCTCTGAAATGGAGAAGGTCTTGGCTGTCACAGGGGCACCAGCGAGGGGAGGAGATCCCTCCTTCCCTGTGGATCCTCGAAGGCCCGAGCCGCCTGAGGAGAAGCTTACACAGGAGGGGACTCGGGTTCTGTGCTTGGCACCGAGCCCGGATTCGACCCCATGGGACATTCTACCGTCTAGCGGTGGGTCACCTCAGGGACCATGTCCATCTCTTGGTGGCCTCCATGTTCCCCATTCAACCCCCAGCTCTCCAAGATATCACAGATCACATTCGAGAAACCTTTTTTCTTATCCTGTTCCGGCGAACCAGCATCCGTCGAGGAAGATAGGGGGACGGGTATACTGACCCCCTACAAGCTGGTTGCACACACAAGTAGGACATGGGGTGGCACGGGGCGACCTGCCCTACCATCCCTTGTTCCCTTATGTTGAGGAAGTAGGGTAAAAATACAAGTTGTCAGAAAGAAGGAGAAGAAGCTGAGCTGGGGCCCGACGGGGTGCTGAGTCCCATCAGCCCGGCGGACAGGAACCGCGTAACTAAAAATTCTCGGCAGATAGCGGCTGTTATGCTTTTTTGGGTGGGGGGTCTTTCACCAAACCAGTAATTATACAACATGTTAGGACCAAGCATCTAAATATACAAAGACCAACATTCCTTTATTCAACCTCTTACCTTCAAAACCAACAACCCTTTATGCAACTCCTAAACCTTCTGCCAGTGAAATACTATTCCCATCACCCCCATTCTTATAAAAATATTACAAGCACTTACTGCATTTTTTTACTCAAAACGAATATGTTTGGCGACTGAATAAATGGCGGCTATTCATCCTCATTTGCAAAGTCCACAAACAGTATCAAAGTTTGAACACTTCATCTGCTTATGTCAACAGAATTTAAAAATCTGCGCTACGGATCGGTGATGCCAGATAAGATGCAAGGAAACTCGTAAACATTTTCACAAAAAAATAGCAAATTTGGTTTGAGAGTAGCCCAATATAATAAGTTTAAAAAGTAGCAAACTCATCAAAAGGAGATGTAAGGCGTTTTAGAAAGCCTAATTCCATAAGTCTGCCTGGAATTTCAGAAAATAATGGATATGCGTATAAAAATATTAAACATGTGCTAAAAAAAAATAAAGTGCGACATTTTTAGCGCGAATAATCTAAAAAATGTGTCGGTACATTCAAATAAATGTCTATTTGGAAGTTCAGAGTAGCTTTCACCACCGAAACGTTCTGACACGTAGTTATAAGCACAAAATTTGTAGCTAGTCTTTCATGCCCCATTCCCTTCCCTATGGGGCAGCCAGGCAGCCAGCTGCAGAATAATATTAAAGGAAGAAGTTTAGCCAACCGAGACCATCTGAGTGGGGAGTATAATTGATACTTTTAGATTAAATGGGATATATAACGGGCGGTTACCAAAGGCGTTTAGGGGGGCAGAGATATCATCTGCTCACCATGAGCTATAAACAATATCGCTGTGAGCTGCTTCTGAGAACCTTGGGGGAACCAAGCTGCATTGTCACACTATGAATTTACCCAAGAAATGGCCTGCAGATTTAAATAAAGCATATAAGAAAACGAATATAATATGTATTTAAACTTCGGTTTATATTGCAACCTAATACAGTAGGTTAAGTTAGGTTAGATTAGTTCTGAAAGACAAAAAGGAAATTATCGCGAGCGCTAAGCAGTGCGATACTTTGAATTTCCCTCACAGACCCAGTGGCTGAGACACCTGTGTTGCCTTTTTGCTTCTTAGCTTTAGAAAAGAAAACAAAAAAAGCCGAGTACGTGAACAGAGACTCGTCTCCTTCAAGGTCAGGGATGTCACCTCGCTCCTGGTAACATGTATTCTAGTACTACCCATTTCATGGTTGGGTTGTCGGTGACTAAACTGACGCCCCATAATTTTTTTCATAACTAGTGGTAGGTCGGTTGGGACACAGCAGGACTAAAAACACTACCTAACGCAGGGCGTGTACCCTATGCCTGGCATTGTTAGATGACCACCTATCACTTTGGAGCTGCCTGCATTGATATTTTATAAGAATAACTCATGATTTCAGGCATTTACTTCCCACTGTTGTGAGAAACCCTTACTCATCTCTCTGAATTCTTTGGAGAGATTGTGCAATTTGTTTCCAATTGTGAAGATCATCTCACCATCTGTTTTGTCTTCTTTTATCCAGAGGAGACTAATCGGTAATTTTTCTGCTGTTTGGATCTTGCCACACGGCTTGCCTAGCTCTATTTAATTTTCGTATTGCTTCCACTGTAACCTAAAGTTTGATTTGTTCGTGTATCCAAGTGGATGATTTTCTCTCACACCAAGTTATCCCCATCCTAAATACGTTCATGGGCTCTTTAGTTCTAAGTTTTAATATAATTGTTTTATTCATGTTCCAAGTTTTTGCTCCAGAGGCCATAGTTTGGATTATACAAAGTTTATGTTGTACTTTTCTTTTCAGGTATGAGGGGTGGTCAATAAGTTTTGCGAATCGGTAGGGCAAAACAGAGGAAGGGGGGTGGCTTTTTGTGGAGTGTTAGGACAAGTTATGACAAGTCAGGACCTGCAGCCGCACGATCCTGCCTCGTCTATTTAAGAAGCAGTAGATGATCGCATATCATCAGTCACAAATTTTTCAACAATGGAGAAGGTTGAGCACCGCGCAGTGATCCAACTTTTGACCAAGGAAGGCAAGAATGCAAAAGAGATCCATGAACGCATGGTTGCAGTGTACACCGACACCGCCCCTTCCTATGCGACCATTGCTCGCTGGAATAGGGAGTTCCGCCATGGTCGTGAGTCCCTTGAAGATGACCCCCGTCCAGGATGCCCGTCAGACGTGGCCAACGAGGACAATGTGGCCCGTGTGGAGAGGATCATCCTCGAAAATCGACGGATGAAGGTCGAAGAAATCGAGCGAGAACTTGGAATATCACATGGAAGTGTTATCAACATCATCCACGACAATTTGGCTATGACAAGGTCTCTGCCCGTTGGGTCCCTAGAAACCTCACGCCCCATGATCGACTTCAACGTCGTCAAAATCCACAAGGCCAGAATTGTACAAGCTGCCCTGCGCGAGTGCGGATTCGACAAGCTCAACCATCTCCCCTACAGTCCAGATGTGGCCCCTAGCGACTACTTTTTATTCCTCCAGCTCAAGGCTGCACTGCGTGGACGCCGGTTTGAGGACGATGAAGATGTCCAGGAGTGGATTAAACAGCAGTCGGGTGATTTCTGGTTGTCGGGAATTCGAAGCCTCAGGGACAAGTGGCGCAAGTGCATTGAAGTCGAGGGTAGTTATTTTGAAAAATAATAAACACTTTTCCTCGTATCTCGTTTCCTTATATCCTAATTGCAAAACTTATTAACCACCCCTCGTACATGGGCATTTTGATTTTTAAGATTATGTTTGACGTATGCTTGACGTAATCTACTAACCAAATACATATCTGTCTACCATCTAACTCTGATGAATCAGATATAGAATAATGTGAACCAGAAACTGAAATTCATGTTCCTGAAACTGTTGATACTACTACAAAACATTACTCCCAACTTGATCTAGATGATCTTGTAAAAGATCTAAACTTAACAAAGCAACAGAGAGAATTCTGGCCTTGAGACTGAAAGAAAGAAATCTAGTAATAAAAGATGTTCGAATTACTAAGTTTCGCATTTGATCAAACAGTTAACAGGACAAATTTTCATTTGACAACAATTTATGCTACTGTAATTATATTCCACGTCTGTTTGAAGAATTAAATATACATTATGAACGCAGTGAATGGAGACTTTTCATTGACGCTTCTTTATATAGTAGTAAAGCCGTGTTTCCGCATAATGGAAATAAACTACCTTCGATACCAGTAACTCACTCCGTTGTTTTGAAAGAAACTTATGAAAATTTAGATTTCATTTTAAAAAGCATTAAATACAGTGAACATAAATAGTTGACTTTGCCGACCTTAAGGTAATAGCCATTTTAAAGGGCTTGAAGTCAGGCTACACAAAAATACATGTTTTTTTTGTGCCAGTGGGACAGTAAAGCTCAAGGAAAACATTAAATATGCTTAGAATGGCCTATAAGAGAAGAGACAAAAGTAGGTTGTCATAATGTCATACGTGAACCATTGGTTCGTAAGGAAAACATAATTTTGCCACCACGTCACATAAAATTAGCTTTAATGAAACAATTTGCGAAAGCCTTAAGGCATGACCAGCCACCCTTCTTATATTTATAAACAAAATTTCCTAACTCTGATGCTACAATTAAAGAAGGAATCTTTGTTGGTTTTTTGGGGGGTTTTTTTAAGGGGCTATCTGGCGACTGCCGACTTAGGCATAAGTCACCGTAAACAAACAGCCTAGTTCTAGGCTACTTTAAAAAATTGAACAGGAAACAACAATAAAAAGAAATAACAATAACAATAGCAAAACAATAACAAAAACAATAACGAAAACAACAATTAAACCTGGTTAAATGAAAGGGAGAAGGCCGGCCTCCCCCAAAAAGTCAACAAGTCCACCAGTCAAAGTGCACGCACTCGTCCCGAGTACAAGAGACAGGCGGTAGCGACCCCGCCCATCCCGGTAAAGGGACAGGTGTCGTGCGCGAACATCACCCTGACTAAGACATTCGACAAGAATGTGCCGAACAGTCTGGGGGACGACGCAGTCGTTGCAATAGGGCGCAGGCGAGCGCTCCATCAAATAGCGATGCGTCACACGAGTGTGCCCGATTCGGAGACGATAGAAAGCAACCTGAAGCCGCCGCGGCATTGGGGGATAGGTCCATGGGAACAGTCGCGGCGCAATGGCACGCAACTTTAAGTTCCCTTCGACCGTCTCCCATCTTCTTTGCCAAGCAGTCCGAAGAGCTGCCCGTATCCCTGCCATGTAGTCGGTGTGAGGAAGAGCGAAACGCTGGTCCGGTCGCAGAGTCCTCGCGGACTCTTTGGCGCCCTCATCGGCGCGCTCATTCCCCGCAATTCCTACATGTCCAGGAACCCAGCAGAAGATAATCTCGACATCTGCCCGGCTCGCCAAAACCGTGACGTCACGTATTTTGCGAACCAGGGGATGCGGAGATTCCAATTCCCCGAGAGCACTCAGGGCGCTTTGTGAGTCGCTATAGATTACACTCCGGTCTCCGAACCGGGCACGTCGCGTAATCTCCCGTACCGAGTGGTGTATTGCCACCAGCTCGGCCGTGAAGACAGAGGGGATCCGGCGTGGAAGCCGACCCCCTCTTGGGACTTTGAGCCATCCGTATACACTGGCACGGTTCCAGCGTGACACGATGTGTGCTCCAAAAAGGTCGAACGCAATACTCCCCGCGCAGTACAAGCTTTAGAAGCAGAAGCGTGGCGACAAATAGCCAAATGTGGTACCCTCGAAGGTGACGTCCTGGGCGGAACCAGGGGCGCTACCGGCCCGATTGCTATATCTAGCTCTCGAAGGAGTTTCCTGGCCCTAAACTCAAAGGGCTTAGGGTATGACTGGCGTCTCTCGGCGGCATAGGCACCATCGAGATCAGCTGCGGATGCAGTGAGAGCTGTTGACGACTGAGGAAGGCGCCAAGCTCGAGCGTACAGTCGAGTGTTGCACTGCACGCGGCGCAGAGCGAGTGGCATCTCCCCAGCATCGACCAACAGGCTCTCAAATGGGTAAGTGCGGAAGGCACCGGTTGCAAGGCGAAGGCCGGTGTGATGGATCGAATCCACCTTTCGCAATAAACGCTCGGCTGCGGATGCATAAAACTCGCATCCGTAGTCGAGCTTCGAGCGAACAAAGGATCGATAAAAAAGTAGGGCAGTAGCCCTATCAGCGCCACAAGCGCTGAACGTCACTGAACGGAGAATGTCCATGGCGTGGGTACAAGAGACTTTAAGGCTGCGAATATGAGCCTCCCATGTGAGGCGTCGGTCGAATACAGACCGAGGAAACGATGCGACTCAACCACATCCAGGCGCACCCCATTAAGAAACAAATCTGGGTCGGGGTGAAGCCGTGGATGGTGGCAGAAGTGCACCACCTTAGTCTTGGCCAAAGAAAACCGAAACCTGTGCGCTTCGGCATAGCGAGAGACGCGGTTCAATGCCTGTTGGAGTCGACGCTCCAGAGTTGGCATCTGGGCCGCGCCAAAAGAGATCGAAATGTCGTCCACGTAGAGCGTAGCGAGAACATCTTCCGGCAGCACCGAGGTGATGCCGTTGATGCTCAGGGCAAAGAATGTGACACTGAGGACACTTTCCTGTGAGACACCCTCTTCCTGCTCCTTTGGGCCGAATCTTTGTTGGGCCTCAGATTCGACAACTTATGGTGGATAGTGAATTTGAAGCAAAATTGAGCAAGCCATAATTTGAGGCCTGGCATAGTTTCAAAGGTGTATGTAATGGTCTCCTTGGAAGGCACAAATCAGAAAACTACCACATTTTTGTTCAGAATTTGATTAGGTCTTATAGTGAGTTGGGATGTAGTGTGTCACTAAAGGTGCATTTTTTGCATTCCCATCTGTCTTTCTTTCCTGAGAATCCAGCAGACATCAGCGATGAGCAAGATGAAAGATTCCACCAAGATATTGCTACTATAGAAAATCATTATAAAGGAAAATGGAGTTCTGCAATGCTTGCTGACTTCTGCTGGACCCTTCACAGAGACAGACAAGATGTACATAAAAAGAAGCCTAAATATTCTAAAAATATATGACTATTGTATAGATTTCAGCAATTTTGAAAAAATCTTAAAGCTTCATTATTTTTTAAATATATTTTTATAATACTACACTTTTAAATGTATTAAAAGGCCTTGTTAATTTCTTCTGATGAATAAGCTTTTTATTTCCACTTCTCTTTGTACTTTTTATCAAATAAAATAAAAATAATAACGAATATTTAATACCTATATATACTGAATAATCTAATATTAATAAAAAAAATAATGTGTAGATTACAAATAAACTTAAGTCATTTCATGAAAAATAAAGGTCATTTTCGTAATTTACGCAAAAAGCTACAATAGAAAACTACTTTCTCATTTCTGTAGCAAAATCATTGTTAGACAGTGATTTTAATGTTGGAACGACCGCCATGAGCAACTGAAAATTCAGACGAACCCTATACACACTTAACTATCATCACGGTCAAAGCTCTTTTGAGAAATGGATATTCCTTCTGAAGGTCATCAGTAAATTAACACTTTCGTTTAGGCATTTTACCTGTCGAGCAACAAAAAATTATATCGATTGCAAAAGCAAACACCGATTAATTTACCCTATGTCACTGCCGAACCTCCTTCCTCATTTCTACATTAGGCTACGTTAAAATTTTCTCCGACGCCTGCATTGACAAATCAGGGTTACCATCAGCAATTTAACTTTTTATTATACCCGAATAAAATACACGAATGAATTAATTTTAAAACCATAACTATATTCCTATTCTGGAATTATTAAAACAAATTAGTATTGTTAGTTTAAGTATACTTTATAAGCTTATATTTATAGAGTTATTTTTTTCCGGGACAAAGTTATGAATTTTTTTTCTAATATCTCATCTGGCGACTGCCTTCTAGGGCATAAGTCTCCGTACTCAACCGAGCCTAACTTTAGGCTATATTAAAAGCCCCCCCGAAATGAAAAAAATACAAACAGAAAAAAAGAAAGAAAAACAAACAAATTGAAAAAATATAAAGCGAGCTCCGTCGACGGGGGAAGGGCCGCCCTCCCCCGGCGAAGAAGAACGCGATCTATAGTCAAATATTAAATAACAGGGAGAAGAAGGCCGGCCTCCTCCAAAAAGTCTAAAAGTCCACAGTTCGGTGTCTCGAGTACAAGGGACAGGCGGTAGCGACCCCGCCCATCAGGGTACCGGGACAGGTAACGTGCGCGAAGATCACCCAGATTGGGCATTCGACAAGAATGTGCTGAACAGTCTGGGGGACGACGCAGTCGTCACAATAGGGCGCAGGCGAGCGCTCCATCAAATGGCGATGCGTCACACGAGTATGTCCGATTCGGAGACGACAGAAAGCGACCTGAAGCCGTCGCAGCATTGGGGGATAGGTCCATGGGAACAGTCGCGGCTCAATGGCACGCAACTTTAAGTTCCCTTTGACTGTCTCCCATCTTCTTTGCCAAGCAGCCGACAAAGTTATGAACGGACGGGGACACTGCGATCGTTGTTTGAAACCGGGACTGTCCCTGTCAAATCGGAACTTATGTCAAGCCTAATTATGACATTTCATGATGACGTTGCACTCCAATTTTGCTTCTTTCGAACAGTACTTTTAGCAACTTTCTGCGATATTAAGAAAATGCAAATAACTTTGGTCATTATTAACTTCATCTTAATCTATTTTTTACTACATTACATTATTTCTTGTAACATTTTGACCGCTTTATCCAAATCTGTTCCGTTTTGGCGGTCGGAAGTTGAAATTCGGCAAAACAATTTGAATCCAATTCTGTTGAAATCGGATTCAACCTCGATTTTGCCACATTTTTCCTTATGACAGACATAAAAGGAATTGAGCAAATAACCTACGATATTATTATATAAAATAACAACATAAACATTGGCCCGTGCAGAGTCTACATACTTGGAATCATACAACAGAGCAACGCGAACCAATTGTCTAAAAACTAACCCCGTTTAAACAACAACCTACCTCTGACCTTCTGCGTCGTAGTTAAATCGACGTTTACTTTAATGTGATGATAAATCCATATATCTATATAAAAGATATAGATCTACATCCTTGGCCAAAAATATGAGGACATCCTTATTTTTTCTCTTTAAACTACGACTTGTGCTCTCATATCACTATGGATGCATGCTACTATTATATTTAGCAATAAAAACACCATAATATTCGAACTTTTTTTTTATTTAGCATTTTCTGGTATTTAACCATAAATATGCATAACTCGTATATTGCAAAAATTATATTTTTTTTATTTTTCCCAGGTGTGTGCCATAATATATAGTAATTATAGTTAAGACGCGCAGAAATTTTTAATTGGGTGAAAGTGAGGACAAATTGTATATGACAATCAAAATGGGATGCCACAAAGAAAAATAGCTCAGAAAATGGGATGTTCTCGGTGGGCAGTGCAAACGACTCTTAGGTGCTTCAGGGAGACTAAAAGTATCAAATCAAATGCAAGAACTGACAGGAAAAGGGTCACATCTCCTCGTAAAGACATATCTCATCCGTCCAGTCTCTTAAAATTGGAGAAAAGCATCTTCAGAGCTCTGTGCCGACTTCAATGGGGCGAATACTTCACAAATATTGACTAGAACTGTAAGAAGGAGGCTTATAGACTATGGCCTCAAAGGCTGCTATGTCAGGAAGAAGCCATGGATCTCTGATACATAGAAGAAGAAACGTCTTTAATGGGCAAAAAATCATTCCTGGTGGAATTCTGAACAGTGGTCAAAAGTCGTATGGTCTTATGAGATTAACTATGAGGTAAGATAGTATAAGATTGGATCTAACATATTAGCTCATAATATTTGAGTTGAAGCCGAAAATTATGAGACATATACATAATAATGCATTTGATTATATGTATTCCATGTTATTTGACTCAGGTTTTTGGCACATGTGGGGCGACTTTCGTTCGTCGATGAGTTGGCGAAGCTTTTCAGCCTGAATGTCTCGTCCCAATAATAAAACATGGAGGCGGTTCCGTCATGGTATGGGCTGCTTGCATGTCTGCCGCAGGGACCGGAAATATGTTTTCATGCCAAGTCAGAATGAATTCGGCTACATATGTTTCCATGTTATCGGAGGTTTTAGAGCCATCAATTGTTAAATTACATCCAGGTGGGTCAAAAGCTAACGTTATCTTTCTACATGATAATGCCGCGTGCCATACAACCAAGAATACTCTCAATTGGTTTAAAACAAAGGACATTATTCCTATGGACTGGCCGGCTCAAAGTACGGACTTAAACTCCATTGAACACCTATGGGGAGTCCTTGGTGAAGCTATTTGGACCATAGTTAAAAATAAAGACGATTTGTTGTACAAGAAACTGCACGAAGAATGGGATAAAATTACACCTGACGTTTGCCAGAAATTGGTTGACTCGATGCCTAGGCTTATTGCAGCAGTAATTAAGGCTAAGATGGGGATTAACTAGGTAGTAGATCAAGCGTATTTTCTGAAATATACCATAAACAACCTTATGCACGCGTTTTATTAACATTCTGATGGCTAACTAAAAAATTAAAGGGTAGTCTCATACTTTTGGCTAAGGGTGTATAACAAGGCGCCTTCGATTACTGGTATAGCTGAGATTAGAATAATATGAAACGAAAATTTTAAGGCACGATTAAGATCGCTGTAAACATTTGAAGATGTTTGAAAAATACATTTCACACCTAACCTAAGTCACCACGCAAAGATATCAAATCCAAAACAGAGAAATGGAACAAAACTTGCTGAAAAAATCTCGGTCGAAAATGTGTTTAATTTGACGTCCTATGCTAATTTTTGCCTAAAATACTTCTCCAATGTGACTTAACCATAAGAAAAGCAGAGAAAAATATGAACATGGAAAATGTAATTATACTGTTAATAGCATCGACCGTTTAATTTATTCAATATATATGAATTCGCAAAAGAATAATTAACTTTGTTTTTAAACTATTACAGTTTTCCAAATATCAACCATAACTTATAACCATCATATGAAACTAAAGAACCCAAATAACCTATCCTCCGTAAAACGTCAAATAGCTCAAAATAATCAGATAAAAAGAAAAACAATGTTTACAAATGGACGAAGCACTGACATACCACAAAAAATAGATTGCCAATATCGTGGTAAATAAATATGAAATACACATCACATTACCAATTGGTATTGCGTCATATTTTATTCTATATCGTTTAGAGGGGAATTTTTTCTGAATAAAAATATGATATGGAAATATATTACTCTATGTTAAAGAAAATATTATTGATTTAATTAGCATAAGAGGGCGGGGCATATATCACGTCTGGAATCGAAAATCAGGACTAACGTCGTCTGGCAATCGCTATGCTTTAGAATTATCTATGAAAAAGATTTGTTTTAACACAAATACAATTTTGTAATTTTCAAAGACAAACGTTGTTAATTCTAAAAATGATCCCCACTGATGTTATTTTTAGCTTTCGAAACTTAATACTAACGTAGTTATTCACTTTTCGAAAATATATTTTTATTTTGATAAATCTGAATCTTTCTGCGTCATTTTTCCCTCGTTCCTTTAACTTTTGGCCTAACTAGATCCTACGGCGATCTGCGCATCCGTCGTTTGCCGATTATCCAATAGCATTATGTTTTAGATTGCCTCACTAGTTCACCAATACCAGCCTTTTTTAGATTTTCAGCCGATCTGCGCATGCGTCTTTTCCCGATTATCAAGTGCATTTTGTTTTAGATTGCCGTATATTTCGGACGATTCGCGGCTTTCTTTTTATTTTTTTTTAGTTTATATGGTATAATGGCGTGTGGTGGCTGTGCTAGGTCAGGATTAAAGGATTCGAAGTGGCGAAAACCCCAGTGCAAATTTTCAGTTAGTGCATTTAAGGGCACGTGGCTTTCTAATGCCCGCATTCGAACAAGTGCTAGCATTTTATTTATATATTGTTTTCTGCACAAAGTTTTGATTCAAACTAGAGCCTTAACGACATTTAGCAATCGACTTTTGTATTTTAGACAATTAATTAATAGGTATAAAGTTAAGAATAATTATAGTAAAAATATCCGAAGTGGACAAAAGATTAAAAATAAAAAGATCCGTAGTGGCCCCAAAAAAATCCGTATAGGACAAAGTTAAAATATTTAATGTAGCAATATCAAATCTCAAATACATATAACAAAATCGACACCAACCATAAAAATAATGCAGCGACAAGCTCGTTGAATTCACAAAAGATAATTTTCATCGAATAAAAAGGCTTGAAAGCTTGACTCAGATTCTGAGAATCAATGAAGAGACATAATGAAGAAAAGAAGCGAAAAGACTGAGGTTACCAGACAACCTGGTACAAACCCTTTCACTCTATAAACACATTTTCCTTTCTTTACTTCTACTTCATACACAATTTCCTCTCTTAGATCGTTGTTGATCGTTCTCGCCAGTTATTCAAAATGCCACGTGCGTGCTCTGTTTGTTCCTTAAATGTTCACCGTCTAGATTTGGTTTAGCCGACATCGATACAATTAATAAAAATTTTAGTAAACCATAAGCTAATAAAAACTAAACGCGAGTGCCCTACCTGAAAAAGAGTTTATTTTTCGTTGTGATAAATCATTTGTTGCTGCGTAAGGCAAGCGCGAACGGTTACAAATTTAATCCTCCGCTCGCAAAAGGACTTTTTGGCCGGCATTTTGAAACTCTTCCTGTCCACCGGCCTAAAGTAAGTAAATATAACATTTAGTATCATTTACTAGTAGGCAGACTACTATTTTCTTAAAATAACAAGATGGGGTGGGGGTACGACCCCTTACAATTAAAGAGGGGTATAGGGGGTGAAACCCTTCCATTTCTGAAAAAGTAGCTTTATTGACTCAACGCTAAGGTGAGGCAAAAAAAAAATAGCTAGAAAAATAGCCACAAAATAGCTAGAATTCGCATCCACCCATAAACTGAATAATTATCGCTATTTCTAAATAATCTAGTAGTATCCACAATTCGAAAGCGTAGCATTAGGTTCGAATTCAAAGTGGATTACCAGACGTGGTTAGGAGCTGCAATGTTCATTGTTTTTATGCCGTTTCTTGACTTCAGACATGTAAGCCAACCCCGAATACTATTTAAATCAATCATATTTTCGGTAAAGATTCGTTTTTACACATTTTCGCAAATGAATTTAAAAATGTGTTTTTCGTATTCAGTTTTATGTGTACATTTCAGATCTGACACTCGTTTTTCCTAGAAATGCATACTTTACCAATTATCGAAAAAGTGTGTATTTTCAGTGAAAACGAGTTTCAGATCTGAAAATAACAAACAAAACTGCATAAGAAAAGTACATTTTCAAAATCATTTAAAAGATCCAGAACCAGTTCTTACCTTACTTAACCTAATAAAATCAGACACAAATTTGGGGTAAAAAAACTCGCCTTATTTGTCTTGAAATTCATCACGCCAATACAGATCCGACACCTCTAGAAGAAACTGGAAACTGGTGAAGGCGTTATTGAGGGGGCGGGGGTTATGCCTTATTAAATAAATAACGGGCGAAATATTACACCTAATCTGCCCTAAAAACCCAGCTTTTGACATCCCGCTAAAACCTTCCGATGTTTTGAGTATGAGCCCCGCTGACAGGGCAACAAAATGCAAGCGCCCTTGAACAAACTAACCGAATATGTGCATGGTGGTTCACGCCCTCTCGAATCCTTTACAATTCTAACAGTAAAATAAATTCTAATCCTGTCTAAATTTACAAATACTGAGGCATGTATGGCATATAAAATCTTTCGGAATTACACTGTGAGTCCTATTTAATTTTAATGCCTGACAATCGGCATAAAAAAAAATCTCGTATTAGTTAGTATTGCGACTTAGCACGGCCACACCACGCCATTATACCATATGAATTGAGGACACGGACATCCGCAAATCGTCCAAAATACATGAAATATAACAAAGAGTGCTATTGGCTAATTAGCCCAAGACGCATGCGCAGATCGCCTGCAGATATAACATACCATGCTATTGGCTAACAAGTCAGTCCAAAAGTTGAAGGGAATAGGGCAAATGGCACAGAAAGATTCAAATTTAGCAAAATTATAACATATTTTCCTAAAATGAATAACTACGTTATTATTAAGTTCCGGAAGTTTAAAATGACATTGGTGAGCATCATTATAAGAATTAAAAACGTTTATGTCTCGACAATTTTTAGCTAAAAATGGAGTCCTAATATTTTCTTTAGGCAGGCGACTTGGTATTTTATTAGGACTATTTCTAGCTCCGCCTTGAATGGGCAGAGCTAGAAATGGAATCATTAAATTTCCTTGCATTGGGCGACGTGGTATTCTAAATTTACCATTGTACGATATAAATATCGTGAATTTGCGTTCTTTATTTTTGTGACGGACTTTTTATAGGAATTTACCGACTCCAGCACCTGTTTGACAGAAGTTGCCACATAGCTAACAACAAACCTCAAACTAGAAAGGTTAATATTTCATCAGGGTCTCAATGAAGTTCCATTATTTTAAACGAATTACAAAAAATATATAAACCAACTGATCTAGCCTAATTATCTAGCCTTAACAGATGTAACCTATCTTACCTAATGCATCTCAAACCTTAAAACATAGGCAAAACTAAGAAGCTTACCTTAAATAGGATTTAGAATGTTGGTTTGTTATCTTAATTTTGTGTTGCAACCTTTATGTCGTAGTTAATGGTATGGGGTTTTTTTTTTGCACTCACTCAGCTTTAATTGTCTTAATTAAGAAGTATGTAATTACTTTTCGACTGTCTCTGGTAACTGTTCTTTCCTAGTCCACATTTAACATCCTCGTATAAACAACAAATTGTGAAAAGGTGCGAATGGAATAAGTACAATATGGAACACAATTTTTTTTTTAATTTAACCGAAATAGCAAATTAAACCCTCTAAGCAACATATGAACTTATCCATAACAAAATTAAGACTAATCCGTGCTAATAATAAATCCATCAGGTATTATTAAACGCAGCCACTCAATATTTCACAACACAACTGAGATCGTACTATAACAAGTGTGAGAGAATCGACAGTTAATTTAAAAGGCAGACAAGTTATTTAAATCTCGCAACTCTAAATAAAGCAAATAATACGTAATTAATTTTATTTTAATCTTAATTATAAAAAAAGTAAAGCGGCCAAATTATTTTGAGAGACGAGCGTTAATTACGTTTATCCTTTTGAGGAGACGAATAAATATCGCATTGGCAACTCAAATCGTACTGGCAACTCAATTGGCGTCGGCGCTTATTGTTTTTGAATCTACATTTTAGCAATTAAACATAATTACGACTAATGCCATTCTCTGAATAACAAAGGACCAGAGACGACTAAAGGGAAATAAATATACTCATTCGAAAGATCAGGGAATCTGCCGCACATAGTTTGCAAGGAGAGATTTGTACAGAAAGTGCTGGTGGATTTGTAGGAAGTGGTGAAGTGTATAAGGAATAGCTGCAGAATCTCTTGGAAGCATTGGAATCATAGGGGGGAGAGGTATGCAACTACTGTCATTGGGGACGAGAGGGTACACTATATTCCGAATGTCAGCTGCAGTATGGTTGTCCATGTCATATTCGAAATACCCATGTGGGGGAGAAAGGTTAAAACAAAACTCCTGCATCTTAAGATGCAGGAGGTAAAGCCCCTCCCTACCCCTGCAGCCCGCAACCAGGAATGAATGGACGAAAGCTGGTCGGCGGTTGGAGACTAGCCTACAAAATTAGCCTCAGCAAGGAAAATAGATGTGAAGGGGATTGCAAAGAAAGCAGCGAAATAAATAGGCATAATGGATATGTCTGGAAGGGGAAAATACTAGGTAGTTTCAATCTAGTTTGATACTACCGGGGCACTGGCGCAGGGGGCACGGGTCACTCCTTCAAGGGCCGGGTGTAACAGTCACACGGGGCACCCCGTGGCCCCGTTCCCTCTTCTAGTTAATTATTTGAATCATCCAACTTGTTTGTTTTAACAATTTGTCCCTCCCATTTCAATTTCTTAACTTTTTACTTATATTTGCCACTGAGATTTGTGTCTTTATCCATTTCACACGAATTGATGGGGGGGGGGGGTAGTATCACGAAGAAAAACGCTAGATTGAATAATTGCATCTTTTTCTTCTACACATTCAATGTAAAAAGAGTGCATTCGAATGTTTTGGGGAATTTAGCCCTTCAAATACGAATTCAAATTATGACATAAGGGTGTTCAAGTTGCTTATAAAATCCAAAAATCAATTTGGGTGAATATTAGTTTAATTAGTTTTGGTTGGGAAGATCACCCAAACCTGAAGAATCGTCGACAACAGTTCGATACCTTGTTGAATACTCTAGGAGTTCCGTAGCCACCATATCACCTAATCTCAAAGACACTTACAAAGCTAAAATTTGGAAAAGTGGGTTTCACGTCAATTGAATGAAACTCAAAATCTGCAACGTCTTAAAATTTGTTTATCGTATGTTGAGACGAAATAGGCATCCATTTGTGAAGAGAATTTTAACTTGTGATAAAAAAAAATGGATCCTATCCACAAAGCTGAAGATGTCTGATGAATGGTTAAGCAGGAATGAAAAACTAAGTCATACGCTAAAGGCATTGTTTCCACCCCCACCCCACCCCCCCTCCATGTTATGTTTACATGAGGTTGGAATAGTGAAGGAATCGTCCTTTTTCTTCTATTTTGGAAGCAAGGAAAACAATACCATCTGAATCATTTTATTGAGAGATAGCTGAAATGTATTCAAGATTGGTCAGTAAAGAGCTTGTATTGTTTAATAGACAGACAAATACTGCTTCCTAATAATGACAAGGCCCATACCAATCATCTGGCTGTGCCTATGCTTAAAGAATTGTGAGATGAAATTTTGTAGCATTTTCTATAATGATGTGACATTTTTTCTAATAATTGCCATCTGTTCAAACACTGATTACCCTTTGTCCAAGCACTGATTGCCATCTGTTCAAGCACTTATTACCTTTTGTTCAAGCACTGATTATTTTCGGTTCAAGCACTGATTTCCTTCTGCCTACATGCCAGAGCTCAAGTTACTCTTTGGGGTACATGGCAAAGAAGGTGGGAGTAGGCAGACTAAAAATTATAGTTGACCCGCGATGTGCCCTTGGACATATCCACAAGACCCTAGATTGCATCAAATCATTTTATGGCGCTTTCAAATTGGATACACTCGCGGCCCCATCTGATGAGTGCTAACCTTCATCGAGGATTGCTTGTTAACCACACGGTACCAGGATCACTACTACTTGTCCCTAGTGCTAGAAGAGGTTCCTACCTTCCTGGTCGTGGTTGATTAGAGGGTTGGGGGGGGCTAGCCTCCTCTGTACTTTTTTATTGCAATTTTGAGTTCCTTGAAGGAGGCTGGCCGCTCAGAGCCACTAGAGCTTACCTCTTATTCTTTCTTAGCTCATATTTTACTTTGTTTGTTATTGGTCTTGTTTTTCTTCTGACGTTTTATTGTAAATTACCTCAAAATAGGATTTTCTTTACTTTCCGTAGCTGTTCCTCGTTAGCGGCCGCCAGAGTGAAAGGCTTAAATTATATACAAAAATGTTGGCAAATTACTTGTGACAATCAAACCAAAATGAGATTGATATTTGTCGTAGAATAGGCTCCCGCGATATACTATATATAATATTCGTTGAGGGGATTATTCTATATTTCGAGTGCGTGGTAATCAGATGGCCGAGGTCAGTTCAAAAAGGATGGGGGGGCCTGGAGAGGGCTTATTTATCTTCAATATACTTAAGAAGTGGAACGAAACACAAGGATAAATAATATGGCAACCATTAATGAAATAGAGTTTTATTAATTAAACTATCAAATAACACACGGAAAATGTTTACATGAACGGGGATTAAAAATGGGAGAAACACAGGAAATGAAAAAGTTCATGGGAATATCTGACTAATCTGAGGATTAATATTTGAAGGGATTTAAAATGGCAAAACAAACAAAAAGGGGGAATGGTTCGCTAAACCGTTTAAAGCACAGAGTTGCGTTGACAAAAGGTTAAATGATTAAATGTAATGCGTAGCTTACGTAATTACAAGGTTGTCGTGCAGAGGAAGGCGATGGGAATGAATCTTCGGTCCAACTGGCGATTTCCAGGCGAAGGGGTTCTTCGGGGGGTTGTCCTTAACGAGGGGGAAGGACTGTCTTCGAGAAGTGAGAGCGAAGTGTGGCTCGGAAGTACGAGTGATCCTCGTGACAGGATATCGGAGATGTTCTAGATGAACATGGAGGTTATTGTTGTAACCAAGCGTTCTCTTGAAGAACGTTAAAGACAGGAGGGAATTAAATTATCCTGACGTGATGTCTTGGGAACGAGAACCGTTTCTTAACGAACGGGCTTGGAGAAAAATAGCTGTTCTAATGTTGTTCTCTTTTTGAACAACAGGAAGGGGGGTCAGAACCGTTTCTTGTCGAACGGGCTCGAAGAACAATGGCTGTTCCAAAGTTGTTCTCTTTCTGAACAACGGGGGGGGGTCCTGTTGACTTGGCGTTTCGAGGGGCACGAAACTTGGCACTCAAGGGATATTGTCCCCTTCTGGACAATAAGGGGTTTCTCGGGGTAAAGTTCCTAGGTGCACAAGGGAGACCGGATTGGCGTGATGCCTCGCGAATATAATCGGGATCTGGTTCAAATGCGAAATGCTATTACATAAATAGCCGGAGCCAGCCCCTTAGCGTAGGGGACAATGGGAAGGGTGACTTCGATGGAATATCCCAGTGGCGCTTGGGAAAATATCTTATCTGCCCATAAGCCTAATTCAATCTGGCGAGATTGACTCATGGAGGCGAATGGGGGATTGAACCTGCGTGATTAAACTTGGGGAGGGTGGCGATAACGCGCCTTCTACTTCCTCTCGCACGATACACGTGGGGAAGCATGTGTTTCGACATGTGATAGGGGCTGAAGCATAGCGACCTCAGACCGCTCTATCACAATATTCGGTTCTTCCTGCCCGCAATGAAAATATGTACCCAAGAGTTTCTCAAGCAGAATGAACAACACAAAAGGAAATTTCGTCAAAGAAACCTCATTTTCTCAGATGTAAAGAATAGGGTACCGTGGGTACAGTAGGTCCGCTAATATTTAGAATATTTAGATTCGAAATCCATATCATTAATAGATACAGTTAATTGGTGCACGTAGTAAATATTTACACTGATGTCCCTTGTTGTTTAAGGCTGCTTCAATTCGTTTTGGTATGCTGGAGACCAAATTTGCGATGGTATCTTGAATGATATTGCTCCATGTTTGTTCAAATAGCAAACGCAATTGCTCACAATTGGATAGGTTCTGTTAATCAACCCCCAATTTGATTATCGTCTACAAACTCTCTATTGGGTTCAAATCTGGCCAAGATCCCAAAAGTTCAATGTTATTTTCAGCTAAGAGCTTTGTTATTGTTTTTGTTTTGGGACAACATGCACCACCATGTTGTAAAATACAGTTATCATCCACAAAATTATCCTGAATTATTCGGAAAAGGTACTGATAAAGCACGTTTTTGGTACCATTTTGATTTATTGGCAGTGTTCTTAGGCAAATCTGTTAGTGTGTTGGGTTCACATTGTAATATTGGATAAGAGACTCAAAGAAACATCAATAATAAGTATTTTAATATGTTTTGTTAAGTAATATAATGGGTTCACGTCGAATCAAAATAACATCTGAATTAAGGAAGTCCGAAACGATAATGGTGGTCTTAAAAGAGATGTTCCCAAAGTCATATTGCCTCTCATTTGGAAGAGGTCCGAATGGACAGTGGTCAAGTGAACGAGTCACTTTTTTGTTGTTGTTCACTATTCTGGTGTGATATGTGCAAGTGGTGCAACTAAGATTAGTAAACATGCAAAACTACAAAAGCAATAACAAGCGTCTATGAATTCTTGCAAGACATTTTAAAGAAATGATGAGACTTCATGTGTGGTTTCAAGAGCGATGAGCTCTGTGCTAAGATCACCGCTCTCCTAAAGTTAAACGTAAGGCCCGAAAAGTAATTAGTTTAATTTATACAAATGAATGTCGTCAACTTTTAATTGATATTTTGCCTAACGTAAAACAATAACCAGCCCCAGTTTTACTTTTTCCATGTTATTATCATTTTCGTACACAGTTCCTTATTTTGTCCATAACTAAATTATTTTGGGCCTTAACTCAAAGAACTTTAGTACTTTTTTAAAAAGAAACAAAATACATAAATATAATATTTTAGGTTGAATAATAATACAAATTTGTTCATAGGAGTGTCTGTAATAATTACAATGCAATAGCCTCTATACAAGGAGTCCCAGAAAAAAGTTAAGCGAAATTTGAATTAGTATAACCCCAAAACCTATTGGAGATTTTTAAGTCCTGAAAAAAAAAATTAACAACTATTTATCTGTCGATTTGGGAAATTTCATTAAATTCCCTTTTACGGTATTAATACACTAATGGGTTTAGTGGAGGCTATCAAAATTATGTTTGCGCAAGGAAGTAAAATAATGAAACTTAGAACTTTAAAATCAACAAATATATTTAAATCCATTTTTAACAAAAACATCTCTTCATATGGGTAATACAAATTCATTTTTTAATTTTCTAAGTATCATTTCATTCCACAAGTATTTCATTTCTTTCCAAGCACAGTTGCGCCTTTGATCGCATTTATTGAACAACTTTTTTGATTAACTTGTGATTTTCCTTAAGTCTATTTATTGTCTTCACGTGTGATACTATCTCTTAACTGGTTGATGCTTTGTGGCGGAGTAGAATACACTTTATTCTTTAGATATCCCCAAAAGAAATAATCGCATCGTGTTAAGTCGAGGGATCTTGGGGGCCATTCAATTGCATGATTTAGCGCGACAATGCGGTTGTCAAACGTTTCTCTTAGTTTTGCTCTTACAGCAAGCTGTTTATGAGCTGGTGCGCCGTCCTGAATCCACCAAAGTCTATTGAATTGATTGCCGTAAATCTGGCGGAGTTCCGGGAAGATCCTTTCGTTGATCATGTTCAGGTAGGTAACATCATTCAAGTTATTCTTGTAAAACAATGGGCCGACAAGATAGCCATTCCCGCATATTCCGATCCAAAGAGACACTTTCTGCTGACAAATACATGTGTCAAAGTTGAATGCTCTTGGGTGGCTCAGCGGCGTATATTGCAGAATGTTATGGGTATTTACCTTTCCATTCATGGAAAGGCTTCCTCGTCACCAATCACAATGTTTTCCAAGAAACGAACAAGATTATTGGGAGACCATTCGACAAATTGTCTACGACAAGGAAAATCAGTTTCAAGAAGCTGGTGTCTTGCATGCATCTTATAGTGATGCCATTTTAAGTCATGTTTAATAATGCGGTTAAATGATGACTTTGACAATTGTAACTCATTCTTTCTGACTGATACATGTGGATTTTGAAGAAGTGTCCTCTGAACATTTTCGATATTTTCTGTTGTTCTTATGGTTCTCATACGACCCGAACGACCTTCATTTAGATTTAAGCATGTTCCTTCATGTTGGTATTTGTGAACATTTTTCCAAATTGTGGGCTTGCTTGGTGGGTGCCTACCTGGAAAACGTTGAACAAATGAATCCTGTACTTGTTTAATACTGCCAGTCTTAATAAAGTTTGTGACTACAAATACGCGTTGATCTTTTGTTAACTGCATGATTAAAAAGGTTCTATGGAAGTAAACTTTTACACAGAAACGCTTTCATTTGCTTAGTAAGCAATAATGACTACACCATACCACAGCGTGGCTGAAAAACCACTGTAAAATGGCCTAAGCTATGCTTGGAGAATCGCACAGTGACCTAGGCTACCTAGGCTCCCTAGGCTTTTCTTGAAAGTGCACAGTGGCCTATCCTTCCTAGGCTTCGTTTCATTATTTTACTTCCTTGCACAAACATATTTTTGATAGCCTCCACTAACCCATTAGTGTATCAATATCATAAAAGGAAGTTTAAGGAAATTTCCAGAATTGACAGATAAATAGTTGGTAAATAAAACGCTTCGGCAGGATCCCAAAATCTCCAATAGTTTTTGAGTTATACTAATTCAAAGTACGGTTAACTTTTTTTCTGGGACCCCCGTTATATTTATTTGACATCAAAAGAATGGAGGTTTCGATAAAGAGAATTTGGGCTTAGAGCCCTAAATGAGAAATGTGGTTGAATTTGGCAACTATTGAAGGGATATTTCCCAGATGTCACCATATTAATTATTTATATATCAAAACTTATCCCTCTAGATATTTATAATCATATAAAAAAATATAATGCCTTTGTTTTATTGCTGCTACGAGTAAAATTAATAGTAATTAAAAAGAACCCATATAGGATAAAATAGAGTACAAAAAGTTATGTTCAAATGTGCTAAATCTTTAATTATGAACAGATTTTATTAAAGAAATATTAAGGAAAACTATCTTATTAAATACTTGTGTATAATTACTGTAAATAACAATTGTAAGATTCCATAAAAATCTAAAATATTGAGGAAAAATTAATGTAAGTAGAATGGAGAAATTTAATGTTATTTGAAACTCATATTGGATATACAAAAATTAATTGAATTTGGAATTTATGGTTGCAGTTGATTTTAAAATGTCATCTTTGATAAGTTTCCATCTTCAAAAGGCTTTTTCCTCTTGGTAACAATTATGAAACTTAAAAAGATGCAACTGTTGCTCTTTCAGACTGATAGGCACTGGATAGGTTTAGTAAAAACGCTTTGTTGTTATGATAAAGTGTTTTGCAAATTCTCTACTTTTTCCCTTCGGAGAAAAAGGAGAAATTTAGGTGCAGAAAAATACTACATTCTTTTTGGTTGGCTTGAAGACGGCTATAGCCTATTAATGCAAGACTCCTTACCCAGCGAAGCCGCTGTTTTGCGGAGACCAGATTCAAGGCAATTAACCTCGACCTTTTCAGCTTCCCTGTGCCTTACAATATCGTTGTAATGACTCTTTTACCCAACCTATCCGAACGAAAACGAAAGGAGCAATATGGAGTTATTGGAGATGTAGACCACGAGTCAGCAACCGCGCACCCGCGGGGGGCATGTGCGATCGCGAACAGCTTCTTCGGGTGCCCGAAGATAATTTTCGATATTTGATAAAGAGTTTAAAAGTGCAACGTGTACATTGGGTGCATGAATGCTTTGCTTATCATTGCATATATATCTGGAAATGTTATGTAGCAAAGTAATCAATTTGATCATGTTGTCAAACCTGTAACTAAAATAATTCATTATGATATTCAGCTACTCGACATCGGTCGTTTAAATTGCTAATTGAATCGGATAATGCTGAATTTGATGATATTTTGATACCTACAGAAATGATATGGCTGTCGTGGGCAAAATGCAGGCAAGATTTTTAAGTCTTAAGGATGAAATAAAAGAATTTCTATTCTAACAGAATGAAAACTATGCTGAATTGAATGATAAACAATGGCTGATTGATATAGAATTTGCAAGTTGTTGTTTTAATTTTGCTATTACTATAATTTATATGTGTTACATTTCTTCCCCCAAAAAGTACGGTACTTTATTTTACATAAATAAATGTAACTGTAACTCTGGGAAAATCTTTAAATGTTTCGATTGCTTCAATGCGCTCTTTGATTAATCGAAAGTAGAGTTTGAGCCCTTAAACATTGAAATGTTGACGACCCCGGACATAGACAGTCTTTTGCCTTTGCGCTTCGCTGGCGTCGACCTGATCTACCTCATGGTGTTCCTGACTGTGGAGACGAAATCTGATGAGAAGATGGTACGTGAGGTGCTCTCAATGAGCTCACAGCGCATATGTAGCCCAGTACCGCACACCTGAACGGCCGAAGCAGCACCTAATTCTTCTTTCCATGCGTTTCTGAGTCCAGGTGACGAAATGGAGTCGTTCCACTCAGAGGGGTGGGGCTGTGACCCTCGAAACCACCTTAAGACTTACGTGGTTCGGTTCGAATGATCTGGTACTTTCTAGGTGCCACACGCTTGTCTTTAGGTGCCTAATGCCAAGGCCACGAGTGAGTTCTCTCCAAAAAGAGGACGCTAATTGCCGAACGCATTCGGTAGTGATGGTCGAAAGAGCCCCAAACTTTGTAACCCGGGCGACTATAAATTTCTGGGATGTAGTCCGAAAGTCCATGTGACATTTTCAAATTTGAGTGCATCAGACGCTCGAGTCGGGATCTTCGTTCTATGCGGCCACAATTGGGTGATTATCGACATTTGTGGAAGGTGGGTCGATTTCGGCGATGGCTAAGTAAGTGCATCTGTTAAGACGTTTCTTTGTTCCTTAACTTGGCGAATATCAGTGGTGAATTGCAAATATAATCCAGTTGTCTATTATTGAGTAGAGAATAGCAATCTTAAGTGGTCTGAATCGCGGATAGAATGGCATCTCCCGCCCCCCCCCCCATCCCTTTATTGGAGAGAAATGTGTTTTCAATGAAAATTGCTTCTGGCGGAATCTAAAAGGAAATAGGAACGATCTTATCAGGCAAAACAGAAAGGATGTTCCTTTCTTCCCCCTCCAAACGACAGACGCAGGGTTCCCTTAGGTCGCTATAGTATGCCGTTTACGTATGTGAAATTCATGTGGAAATCCCGGAACAGCATACTCCACAAATTTTTGCACGGATTATTGTGTGACTCCAACATGGTTTAATTTAAAGAAAAATAAATCGTCTCTAGCTAATCTCCTACAGTTTTTTTTTCCATTATAATAACTTAATTTACGATAGCGCAACGTCAGTTGATGTTTTATATTTAGTATTTTTGAAAAACCATTTGATAAGGTGTCACACAAGAAGATAATGTCTAAAATTAGCGCAATGTGAATTGTCGGAAAAGTAGCAAAGTGATTGAATACTGGATCGCCGATCGTAGTCATAAATTGCAAATCGTCCGATTAAACAGCTGTTAGTAACGAAGCTGCTCATGTAAAATTTGGCCATGTCACCTTTGCTGTTTATCAGTTACGTAAACGATATAGACGTCTGGTTGATACCAAAGATTTCAAAGTTTACTGATGATCGTAACCTAGGTAAGGGTATATTTAGTAAATAGGATAACAAAGACATTTAAAACGATATTAATCAAATAGATAGTTTGAGAGAATACAGAGAGAAAAAAGGAATCGCCCATCCCCCATCCCCTCTGACTTCCCCAGTTCGCCGTCGACCGCTCTAAATTCGTTTGGCTTATATACTGCGAAAATTAGAACAATGGAAAGACCATTAAGGGACATTGCGACTTCCCGCTATAGACCTTTATCACGACCCAAGGCAATTAAGGAAGTCTGTTGGGGATGAATCTCTCTCCCCGTCTAGATAATTTCGGAGTATATATTTGACAATTCGGAGTTCACAGATAGATTGTGTCTGAAACCGCCATCCAGTACGTTAGCCGTAACGTCTTTGTTAGTCGAGAGGGAATTTACATTCTCGTCCAAAGAAGAATTGAGTGATTGTCGAAGAGTCAAGAAAGAGCTAATCGTCACTCAGTGTTGTTCGTGGAGATTGTTTTAGGCGCGTTTCAACCCTTCTCACCACGTCTTCGGATTTTAAAGATTGGAAAAGCCATCCCCGAAGCATCCTCCGTTTGCCTCATAAGGATAAGAGGCCCGTCATCTTTAATTTCCTGAAGTTGGATTGAGAGTCTCGTGAGATGCTCACAATTTCAAGGTCAAGCTTACCTCCCTGGTCCTACTCGCCGCACATCAAAGTAAAGGGGATTTAACCCCCGCTTCGTAACGCTCCTTCCGCCTTTATGGCGTCGAACCTCAAGGATCCCCTTTGCTCTAGAACTTGCATAATTGTAAGATCATTTCTTAATTAATTATCCCTCGGTTCAAACTTAATTGATAGTGTAAATCATCATAGCCGTGAACCGTCAATATTCAATTGCATTGCCATTTAACTTGCCCTATATGAGTATGTAATCTTTAGTCCTTGTCGTGGTACAACCCCTCTATACCATACACTACTCCTATATTATGTGGGAGGGGTGATTTAATCACCTACTGCAACGCAACCCGTTTACGGACTGTTCGCAGGGATTAACGACCGACTAGGTAGTCATACTTGAGGCGTTTAGTTTCAAATCATTAATAATCAAACAGAGTGCATAAATGGTTGGCGAGATTTACTTGAATAGGCCGAGAGTATCGTTAGAACGTTAGTTAAAGATGAAACAACAAAAATCTAATTTTATTTACAAAGATTAAAATAAGAATAATAATAGACAAAATGGAATTATTTAAATTGAGATAGTCTCTTGATAATTATTATGAGGGGAGATTCTCAAATGGAATTAATTGATTAATGTAACTAGGCTCAGATCAAAAGGGGGAACTTGACAATACTAATAATGGAGGGGGTTTCAGTCTCACTGGTCGATGACTTCGAGGAAGGTCCTTGTTGCGATGAGGCAGGTGGGGGCACGATCCAAATTAGGCAAGTGGGGCACGATCCGAACCAACCTTCCAATGAAGATAGCCAAACTTCAAAGATGACGTTCGACGGGGAATGTGAGAATTCTTGTAATTCCACTGAAAGAGGAATCTTCTTTTCTTCAAAGGTAATCGTTTGAGATTTTCTTTGGTTCGATTAAACGAAGGGAGACTTGCGCAAATTCAAAGTCTTGCCGTTCACGGAAGGCTTAGGACAAGTTCGCAGGATTAGGAAGTATTTTCCCAACATGCTCGGGAGTCGAAAATTCCAGAATGTTCGAACAGGAAATGACGTCGTCCTTGGCGTGATACCATAGCACATGGTCTCCGATAAATTGGAAGGGGAGGGGGGTCAGAGATTGTTCTTTTACAGTCCTATTAAAGTATATTTTTGTAGCCGTGTTTGAATATTCCTTGGCCTAGCAACTGTGTATTTAAAGCACTCTTAGAGCTATCCCCAGGTGGAGCCTTAATTTTGGTCGGCCAGTAGGCCAGTGTGCGTATAACGGCGTACACATGGTCATACCACGACAGATAGTTTATATGTGCAGTGTAATTTGCTATTAATGTTTGAAAATTCACATTAATTCACATAGGAAAGAATAATCCAAGAGCCGAATGCAAGATATTTGACAGACCAATTATAGTCACAGAAAAAGAAAAAGACCTCGGCATTTATTTGGTTAGCGATTTTAAATCTTAACAGCAATGAAAACATGTGCACAAGAGGACCTAGAGATACTGGGTGCAATTAAAAGCAAATCAACTAAAAAAAAAGGTAATTTTAAACACGTGTAATGAATGCTTTGCAAGACTCCAGCTAGAGTACCTTGCACCACTTAGGTCAGCATATTCGAGAAAAAATATTTAAAAGTTGTAAAAGGTCCAAAGCTTTACGACAAAACTAGTCTCATCCCTAATAAATCATAATTATGAAACGCTGCTGGAAATGTTAAACCTATTTAGCTTTAAAACTATACGTATTAAAGGTCAATTAATTGAAATTTATAAATTTTGTGAGAAAAAGATCATGTAGGCAACCTGCGGCCATTTGAGGCTTTTTAATAAAGTATATGTACATGTTTATAGCTTTTGGTTTCTTTTTCTATTTTATCAAGATAACATTTTAATCGTCTAGCAAAATAACTAATCTATAAGATTTTAATACACCTGTACTTGCTAAAAAATAAATGTAAAATCAAATTTTTTACCGCCCTCGTTTGGCGAAAACAATATTCATATTTTCGTACGAATGTCGATTCGTTTCTCTGACCGAAGATAATTTTAGTAAAATCGTAATTCTTTTTTTTGCTAAATTTTGCTGAAACTTTTACAAAATACAGAAAAATGATAGCTTCATCAAGGTTTGTCGAGTACGCTTTACATTGCCACTCATTTGCTTGCTATAGGGCCGCAGATTACGATAATGGCCATTTTTTGTACATTTTAGTTTCATATTAATTAGTATTTAATTTTAAAAAGTATTGATCTATATTTTATGAACACAAATGTGCGCAAAAAATTAAAATTATATTCTAAGAATCACAACTAGATCTTAATTACACGCGATTTAAATAGAATCTTCCCGCGCTCTCTTGCATCCCTGATTGCCGATATGCTTTGAAATCTCTAAAGTGATGTGTAGGTGCCTAGTGATTTTTCTTCTATAGATAGTTCTGATTTATGTGATAAATTCATTTACAATGAAAAATCTCATTTTAACATTCTAAAACAAGTGCTAAAAATCGGAGGAAATTTTGAATCATTATTTTTGGTTGGTAGTACCCCAACAATGGCTCCAAAGACAAAACGAAACTTTACCGAAGAAAGAAGACTATCTAATGAAGAGTTGGACCTGCAATACTTTCTTGTGCCATTTGAGATTAAATGCTTTGTTTACTATGTGATACTATAATTTTCTATCTGAAAACATAATGCTAAGATAAGGGGAAGAGCGGAAGATTGCATTTTGTAAATTGAAGGAAAAAAAGAACGTAAGCATCAAACACTTAAGTAACTAATTCCAAATAAGAATGGTCTCATTAAAGCAAACTATAAAGTCGTTCTTATATTAGGAGAAAGATGAAAATTATTTCGCGATGTTGAGATTATAAAAGAGTTAATCATAGAAGCTGTGAGTTGCTTAGATCCTGAAAAAGTACACAAGTATAAAAAACTTCCTCTCTCAAGAAAAACCATAACAAACCGTCAACATGAATTAACTTGTAACTTAAAGGAGCAACTTAATGCAATAATTAAAAAGAAAGTATTTATTCCATAGCGTTGGATGAATCAACTGACATTACAGATTCAGCGCAGGTTTTAATTTTTAATCGTGCAATAATGGAGGATTTTCATTGTATTAAAGAATTACTTTCTTTATGTACTCTTAAAGATAGAACTCGGGAAATTGTTACTTTCAACGCTTTTTAAGAGAAATGCTGATAAGCAAAGCTTGATTTAGATAACCTAGTAGGTCTATGTACAGATGGTGCTCCTTCCATGAAAGGTTCCCGTGAAGGATTTATTGGGCTGTTTAAAAAGTACTAGTCAATCCAGTTTCTTTATGTTTTTCATCGTATACTTTATCAGCAAAATCTAGCACTCTAAAAGACACTTTAGATAAAACCATAGGCATTTTTAAATTTATTAGAGGCAATTCCACTCGTCATCGTCAGTTTCGTGCCATCCTGAAGAACGACGATGAAACTGAAATTGTAGACTAGCCATATCATCTCAAGTTCGTTGGTCGTTTTAGAGAAGAATCTTGGACAGAATTTTGAATTTGAAAGATAAAATAGTCACTTTTTATAGTGATCAAAATATACATTATGAATTTATGGATGATGATTTTATCAAGAACGCTGCATTTTTATGTGATTTAATCACAAAAAAAATGAATTAAATATTACTCTTCAAGGTAAAACTGAATCCATTTATGACATATGGATAAAAGTCCAGGCATTTCGGAAAAAGTTAGTATTTAAAACAAAAGATTCTTACTGGCTTTGAGTTGACAAAAGCTTAAGAATATTTCACTCAAGTGACAAAAGTATTAAGTGACCAGGCAGAACCATGTGCATCATTTCAATTTCAGAAATATGTATCTGTTCTTGATACATTAATTCAAAATTATAATGAAAGATTCAAAGATTTTGAAACACTTAGGGCATCTTTAAAGCTGGTTTTTTAAACTAACTTAGTAGATATTTCTACGGCACCGGTCGATTTATCAGATGGATTTGATAAATCTTTCAGAAGATAACATCATGAAATTTGAATTAGATTTAAAAACGATCCACTTGAAATTTGGAAAATGCAATTGATTACTCTCCTCTCCGTCATCATGCTCGAAAAATGGTTTCTTGCTTTGCCATTACATATTATTGAGAACATCTTTCTCCTACATTACTCAAATGAAAAACGAAATTGAGAACTCTGCTCTCTGGTGTACATTTAGAATATCAACTCAAGTTGAGGGATACGATGCTAGATCCAAATATTAAACTCTTTTAAAATATGAGGCCATGTGACTTAAGAACTTGTCAAATGCGATCACCTGGGTTAAATGGGTTCCCCACCCCTGATGTAGACCATTCAAATTTTTAAAACAATAGAAATTATACACGTAACAAAATTTATGTAGAAAGATTTTCTCAAGCAAAAAGTTAATGCCTGGAATCAGTTGTCGGAAGAAATTATTTCGAGTAATTATTACTTATGTCTGTAGCCGTCTTTATACTAACTCATTGTTAAGTAAATGGAAAGTTTTTACCTAGTTTATAAGTTAATATATTAAGAAATTTTTGATTTATTACTACCTTAAACCATACTATTGTATCCTCTCTTCCTTTGGGTGTTTTTTTTTAACAAAATGATAATAGTTCACCTAGATGCTTACCTCAAGGCATTTATAAGCTCGATCATTACGCCGAATTTCTCCTCGTTATTTGCTATGTGATCATAGTTCATTTAATCATCTGGCGTTTAGAGTTGTTAGAGTGTTGGAATATTGAAGGTGACCTGTCAGAAACCATTGATCACTGGTTCTGTAAGAGTCTATTAACATCCTATCCTAGGTTCGCCTAACCGTTTCTACAGGCAATAGATGGTCCACCTGCGTGTAATAAAGAACGTGATGTGATCTTGATGTGAAAGTGAAGCCAGCCATCTGGTATGATTTCAGTAAGCAATAAACTTATATATATATATATATATATATATATATATATATATATATATATATATATATATGGAAAATATCACGAAAGTTAGCGCGTGATAAATATAAATATGAATATGTACCACGGAAGGAAACTGAATAAATGAGAGAGGATACATTGTGAGTTTGGAAATGTTGAATAGACGAAAGTACTAACTCCATCTGCCTTTTATTCAGTTTCCTTCCGTGGTACATATATATATATATATATATATATATATATATATATATATATATATATATATATATATATATATATATATATATATATATATATATATACTGACTGGCCAAAATACAGGTCGTTCAGTCTAATAATTATTTAATAAGCTATTGGAACTCCTTTCGATAGAATTACAGCTCTCATCATATCTGGCATTGATTCTACAAGCTTTTGCATCTTCTCTAGCTTCAATTTCGGCCACATTTCCAGCAGCCGTGGACCCAAATCGTTCAAAGATGATGGAAGAGGGGATGAGGCACGCAGGTCCCTCTGAAGTTCATCCCATAAATTCTCTATGGGATTTAAATCTGAGGACTCTGGTGGCCACTCAATATGCCGAAATGATCCTTCCTACTGGGAGAACCAATCTTTGATTATGTTAGACCGGTGGATACGCGCGTTATCGTGCTGAAACATTTCATCGCCATTAGGAACAAAGAAGTCCATAACATCTATACCCGATGTTGCTACGTCAGAGACACTACTGAATGTTGCCAGATAGGTTTACTCTAAACTAAAGGATTCTGAAACAAATTAGTGACAAAAACATACAATTTATCAAATCTCAGTGAACGACATTTATTTTGGCCAGGCAGTGTATATATATATATATATATATATATATATATATATATATATATATATATATATATATAACACCAGGTATAATAGTAATAAGCCATCTTTAGATAGGTACTTTATTATGTGAAAATTAAAATTGATGTGATCTTGATGTGAAAGTGAAATCATCCATCCAGTATGATTGTAGTCAGAAATAAACTTTTATATATATATATATACTCGTCTATTGCATAACCAGGTATAATAGTAACAACCCATCTTTCGATAGGTACTTTATTATGTCAAAATTGACTAAACTTGTCTCGAGTTATTATTTAAAATTTGAATCTCTTATAAAAAAAAACATTTAATATAGCTAATTATGGATAATGAAAGTATGTTATACTACTACACTCAATGATTTTACTTGCTAATGTTTTTTAACTTTTAGTTAAGTCAGAAGCTAGTTTTTCTGAACTATACATGAGTCGATGTATATTTCCTCACACATATACCTAGATCCAAATAAATATGTCATTTTGATATAATCATCGTAATAGATATTACGATAAACGTATAAATATAACTCAACTCTACTTAGAATTGTCACATAACAAATGTGAAGATGAATTATAATTTGTTGTCAATTTCACATTCTTCAGCTGATACTGAAAAGCTAATTCCAAACATTTTAAATCTCTTTTATTCTTTCCTAAATTCATTTCTTACGATTTTCTAGTCCCTTTTAGTTTTTTCAAATTCCCCGATAATTAGGACATACAATTGTGGAAATACATTCAATCAATTTAAATCAACCGAGATTTGAAGAATTTAAGTTTCTTTTAAATATACACATTTGATTTGTTTGATTACTTGATTCATTTTGTGAAATCTTGCAGTCAGGTAACTTATATGACAGGTATGATTCATAAGGAACATTAAAAAAATATCATTCCTCGTCTAAGCCTTGATTGAAACTTAGATCTTATGGAAGGTAGATTTTGGGTATATAAATTCTCTAGTTTTTATCACGAAGGTGCAGAATTTGAATAACTCATGTAAATCTATTTTTCCTGTATACAAATTTCACATTTACTTGATTCTTAATCGCCACAATCAAAAGAAAAATACAATATCTTTATTATTCTTAATATTGTTATCATGGCAACCCCTCTAGGCCTAGATTTGCTGACTTCTACAATGGCCAAGTTCGAAAGCAAAATCATGAAATAAAATAGCGCATCAACCCCAAATTGCTCACCCGCTACGTGGACGACACGCTTACCAGATTCAAAAACCCTAATCATATTTCACCCTTCAATCAGACGCATAGAAGAAGAAAGCGAACTAAAATTCACATTCGAACGCTCCCAAAACATTTAACTTTCTTAATATTAAACTTTCTTGATATTAAACTTTCTTGATATTCAATTTTCTTGATATTAAACTAACACAGGAAGGAAACGGAAAATTTTACACACGTATTTACGTAAAGACAACAGCCAAAGGAGTATACCTAAAATATAATTTATCCTCACAAGATAAATGCAAAACATCACTGATATACACACTGATACATAAAGAAAACAAAACATGCTCTATCTGTTCACTTTTCGACCCAGAAATAAAAAGAATAAAGAAAAATATCATTAACAACGATTTTCCACTCAAAAAGATAGGCAAACCAATATCTAAAATAATAAAGTATAGAAAACAGAGCAAAATAAAAGTAAACTAACAAATGACTAGAGAAAAATTAAATTTTATTATGAATCACAAAATCCCGACAAAATTAATGCCGAAGAAAAATAAATCACAAGGAAATATTATGAAACAAGATCTTCTCACACGAAATCAGAACACAAATGCATTTATAAAAGTGTCAAACTTTCATCCAAATATTCCACAAGACAAAAATATTTAAATGACAATCATCAATCAGTTCAACTCTCTCAGTGACGACTGTGTGTCGTCACATATCGGATGCAACATTATACAAGATTAACACACTAATAACCAGAGCACAACAACACCGCTTCAAACCTAGCAAAATTAGCATACACTTAAGAACTGCCAAAAATAAACGTCTTTTCAAAACACTTTAAGATTATTTACAGATCTAACAATGAACAAGACCTAAAACTTATACGAGTAGAAGCGAATCGAATTAAAGAAAAACAACCAAATTTTCACATCACATATTTTTATGATATTCTTACACATAATATAAATAATATAAGAGCAAATTAATATGAAAATTCCATCAAAATGCAAGACATAAAGCTGCACCACTTAACACATGACTTCATTACTATAAATAGCGCCTAGATATACTATTATTTTCACTTTGAAAATGTTATTTGCTTAATAACGAAACGTCAGTACAAATTAATAAATATAACTAGAAGTTATTCAACGCCATCTGTTTATTTTCTATCATGGCTGATTTTGAATAGATTAAAATTAAATGCTACGTAAATATTTCTTAAATTTCATTTTATTATTATCATACTCAGTAACTGAAGGCCATCCTGGGGAGTCGAGTAACCAAAAACCGAGGTTCTAGCGAAGCGTTACAGTTAAGGAAGAAAGCTTAACAACTATTTTTTTTGAAAAGATAAAAGTTTAAATAATTAAAAAAATGGTGTACTACGAAGGTGAATGATTAGAATATAATACATAGATTGATCCGAACAGAGAGAAACACTAAGACTTCGCACTTCCATACACAATTATAGAAACAGAAACTGCATTCTACATTAAACGACAATTAGGCTGAAAGACAGCGAATCTTGCTCATTCCTATTCATAAGAAACGAGTAGACAAAACTGTTATGTAAAGCCGCATCAATTTGCTGCCTCGTCCTCCTACTAACAACATATGTTGGAGATAAAATAAACCGTAAGGAGATATTTAATATAATTTCTGAGTTTATATTAAATATGTAAATGGTCAATAAGTTTTGCAATTCGGATATAAGGAAACGAGATATGAGGAAAAGTGTTTTATTATTTTCCAATATAACTACCCTCGACTTCAATGCACTTGCGCCACTTGTCCCTGAGGCTTCGAATTCCCGACAACCAGAAATCTCCCGACTGCTGTTCAATCCACTCCTGGACGGCGAGCTGGACATCTTCATCGTCCCTAAGCCGGCGTCCACGCAGTGCAGCCAGGAGCTGCATATAAATACAGATGAAGAGGAGAAACAGAAATTTTATTTGTCTAATGAAATAACCCATCGTGTATTCTACAATTTAGCAATGCACTTTGATCAAATATAAAAAAAATGTATCAAATATGGTTAAGTATCAAATATAAATTACAGCAACTTTGCGTTCAACATCGATGATAATAGTTAAACTTGACATTATAGCTCATCATCGAGTTAACCTTGGAACACTTTAAGAATCCTGAAAAAATATAGGTTCTTTGAAAATTAAATAGGCAATAAATTGATGCTAGTAGCTATGTATAAGATGGAATTTTATTGCAGGAGTTATTCAGAATTATATTAGATGAGTCCAAGAAATAGTCAAATTTACCTGTCGTGTTTATTTCATGGTCTTCATTAGAATATTTAAACTTTGTATATTGTTTGCCGTAAAGGCGGGACTCAACCTTATATAGGTAATTAATTTTATTGAAAAAGACAATGTCATTTATTTTATCAGTCATTAATAACTAGAGCATGTATTTTTATGTTACACATAAAAATATATTTCACATAAAACTACATTCTTGGCAAACAATTTAAATTGCGATTTAGTTGAAAACAACATATTAGCTTCGACTAGCACATATGCCTGGTAATTAATTGCCACGTCACTGCCTAATCGTAACAAATAACCAGCAAACCATCTTGTCGGCCTAACTTTGACCATCGTGTCATGACTCATATTTTTTTTTATTTTCATATGGTAAGTCTTTATTTGTTTAATGTACTCGCTTGTTATTAGGAGTACTCTCTTAGCTCCAGCTTGATAAATTTAAAATTGCCTCATCAACCACCAGAATGAAGCGTCTCAAACAAATAAACACTTTAAGTTAGTTGTCGCTGGAAAAAAATAACTACTTAAAGACCCATTTAAGTTCAAGGTCGACAGAAAGAAGGATCCATTTAACTACATTTGGTTAAATTGTGATTTTAAAAAACATACATTTGATTTATTACACACCATTTAGTGAAATACTAAATAATTCAAACATATTATCAAAATACACATTAGTATCATACATATTTATGTATGAATAATATGGTGAATTCTAAAAGGTTTGATGAAATATGTTAAGTATATAAATCTATGAGGTTTGCTTTATATATATATATATATATATATATATATATATATATATATATATATATATATATATATATATATATAAATATATATATATATTAGATAAATAGACAATTAAATCCATGTGAATGCAGCTATGGAGGAGCAATAGTAAGAATTCCTTAATCCGCTAGAAAAGTCCCCGGAGTTCTTCAACCCTCTTCAGGAGTGCCACCTCTTGAAGAGGTGGCATGACTCCTAAAGAAGGTCCCCGTAAGGGACGCGGCAATTTGTCATCCTGGCCGCCGTGCTGACGGGACTCAGCACCCAGTCCGACCCCAGCTTAGCCTCTTCTCCTTCCTTCAGAACACTTTTGTTTCCTCCCAGGTTTCCTCGCTTTTCATACAATCTCTCCACAACTTTCTCTGGTTAGCCTCTAATTTCACAGGGTAGATGCTGACCTTCTTCTCAGCCAACTATCCGGACCGGGGTTGAGGGGGCAGGGAAAAATGTTCCTTAACCTTTGAGCTCCGGTTTGGGATGGTAGGTTTTTAACAACCTGCTTCATCCCAACCCATACTTTCCTCACATCCCTTTACCTTCTCTCTTCACACCCTATCAATTTTACGCCGCGTCCAAGGTGGAGCCGCCATACTGATGGAATGCCAGGCGACCAGGCGGGAGGGGTGGTCCAAAATGCCGGCACCTGGCTCGACCAGGCCTGTACTCACACTTCGCAGAGCTAGTCACTGCTGGGGGTGATTAGCGTTTGCATCCCGTACAAAAGAAGGGTCACCATACCCTGTGATGATCACTTGAAAAAACAAAATCTCCCCTTATTTCCCCTGTAAAAATGGAGGTCACCCCCTGTAGTTTCCAAGGGGACCCTCCATAACTCTTCAACCAGAGAGGAAGCTTACTCCTCTCTAGTGCCAACGAGTGCAGGGACTCCTCCTCACCCCCTTCCTTGGAGTCACCATGTGACTCCAGTTCAAATCTGGCAGTCCCGCCTTTGCTTTCACAGGGGACTGCCAGGAAAGCCAGCTGGCAACCCATAACCGGCTGTTCCCCGGTGAAGCGGCTCGAATGGCCAAACTCCCTTAGGGAAGAGACGGAGAAAAGGACCCATCGGCCGCTTCCCTCTAAAGAACATGGACGAGATTGACATGACCTGTGATGTCATGGGGAAGATGGCTAAATGGAGGCCCCCCCTCCTGAGATAGACATGCTCCCTGATGCAACCCAGCCTCATAAGGTTGCGCCTTTCATAGGGATAGATTCAAGCTCGGTGTTTGGTGTCTGCTCCTGTGCGGGGCCCTCGCCGGAGGGGTCGGGCTGCTAAGACAGCACAAGTAAGTGAGGGATCTCCCCCTCCGGCCGGTGCCCACACAATTGTTGGGACCTTTACCATCTCAGCGAAGGACCTTGCAGAGGCCGTCCCATCCGGCATGGTGGCTGATGCTGGAGAAGGGAAGAAGCGGGTCCATTCCCCGCTTTCCTCTCCTAAAAAGAAAAGATCTAATAAAAAAAGACAAAAAAGACTCGGGACTCTTCTCCCTCTATGAGGGCCGCGGGGACGGACGAGGCCGTTACCATCTTTGAACGCGACTAAGCCAAGATCAGCACGTCCGGCCCGGGGGCTGGCCTGGGCGGGGAATCCTAAAATAAGACCAAAAGTGCGCAGAGCGGAGCCTTGATTGCGTCGAGGCCATTCATTCAGAGGCTACCTGGCGTTTTCAAGCCGGCTGGCTTCAAACGCTTATTATATATTCGCTCCACTGATGGCAGCATGTTGGCCAAGGGCAACATGATTCATCAGAGGATAGTTTTAGATGGTATAATTGGTAGATAGCCAAAGGTGACCCATTTCTCGTATGGAAGCCTTCTGGCGAATGCGGCGAATCCCTCCGAGGAGGCAAAGATAAGTGCTCTTCGGACACTTGATGGCACCCCGGTGAATGTGACGCTGCACTCTACCATGAACTTTGTAAAAGGAATAGTTTATGCGAGGGAACTCGTGGACTAGTCCATAGAAGATATCACTCTAGAGCTGGACGACCACGGAGCGGTCAAGGTCGAGCGTGTGATGAAAAAACAGGGAGGGGCCTCGAGACCCATTCCTACACTCTTCGTCACATTCAACTATGACAAGCTCCCTGAGTCGGTGTGTGCCGGTTGGTACCGCTACCGCGTGAAGGCATTCGTGCCACTGCCGCGGGAGTGCTATTACTGTCACTGATTCGGCCATATGAATCACTCATGTAGACGTCTGTGTAAATTGCTCCAAGACCGCAAACGATATGTGGGAATCGTGAGTAGCCAAGTGTGTCAATTGCATAGAGCCGCACCTCTATTCTTCGAAGCAATAGGGTGCAAGTCTCCTTGAGAAACAGATCCTGACCTTTCAGGCCCAGGATCGTCTCTCATTCCGCAAGGCTAAGGACTTGGTCCTGACGAGCACGGCTCTTCCTGGGACGTCTTACACCTCAATGCTAAGATAGACACCCTCTGCTCCTGGCCCATCCAGGCCAACGAGAACGGTTGTTTCCGCGCCCATTCGGAGCCCTTCTTCGGGTTCTACTCAACCCGGGCGCTTCCCTGGTAAAGCTGGCGGCACAAATGGTTCACACCCAGCCCCGGCTATAACCAAATCTCTTCTTCCCTTTCCCTCAACGTGACCGTTTCCCGTAAGGCGAAACGGCCACGCGCCCCCACCGAGTCGTTAGACTCATAAGGGGGCAACACCCCTGAAGTTGGTCTCCAGGCCATCTTCCGGGGTTCCTAAAGCTGTCCTCCGAAAGTAGGACAGCAACAAAGGAGCTTCCGGTCCTTCGCCCACGCCTAGTGGTCGGCTGGGTGGCTCGGAGACGGTGGATCTTTGAAAAGAGGGACCCTCGCCTTCAAAGCCGCAACGCCCGTCTAAACTTTCAAGGCAGAGGGAAGAAAAGACTCGCATGGCGAGCTCAACCGCCCTCAATAAGTCTTCAAAGGCGACAGCGCTTTTAGAGCATTGTCCGGACAAGAGCACCCGGGGTTCCACCTCCGCGTCTCCTCCGAGCTAGGCCTAGAGGGCATATTCCTTCAATGGAATTGCCGTGGACTCCGAGCCAACTGGAAGGAGCTGCGGAGGCTCGTTTCGTTCCGTTCCCCGTTAGCTATTTTTCTGCAGGAAACTATGCTAGGTGACTACCCCCTGCCCGCCCTCCCGAGGTATAAGGGCTTTGCGACCCAACTACCAAGGGATGGCCGGGCTGGGTGATGCGCGATTTACACCCGGCATGATGTGTCCGTTCTTCTTTTCACTTTAGATACCTCCTTTCAGGCAGTGGCTGTGCAGCTTAACCTGGATAGGAAGTATACTGTTATTTCTGCGTACATTCCACGGTCAGCTGACTTCGACGCGAGGGACTTTTGCCACGTCATGGCACGGTTGCCGAGGCCCTTGATCTTGCTTGGAGATTTGAATGGCAGACATACTCTCTGGGAAAACTACTCAATAAATCCCAGGGGATAAGTCATTGCCGATCTAATCACAGAGCTTAAGATAGGTGTCCTAAATGTGGATGAGTTTACGCATCACTTCCCAAGAACCGATTCATTGTCTTGCCTGCATCTATCTCTGTGTTCTCCAGATGCACAGTCTGATTTGGATTGTGAGGTGGTCGATGACCTCCATGGTAGTGATCACTTTTCCATTCAGATATCATTTTCTGGGCCGCTGCCACTAGAGAGCCCACCTCGGTGGTGCTTGCCGCGGTGGTGCTTGCCGCGATGGTGCTTGCATTTCAGGAAATGACTGAATTTACTATCTCAGTCGAGGAGTTTAGGTCGGTAGATGAGGCCGTTGAGTTCTTCTCCGGCAAACTCATCGCCGCGGGTCTGACTTTGCTACCCAGAACGTCTGGCCGTTTTTCACACCAGCCACTCCCGTGGTGGTCGGCCGAGTATGAGACGGCCCTCAAACAGAAGCGTTATGCCTACATGCGCTATAAGCGCCGCCCGAACGATTCACTGTCGCTGAATTTCGTCGGGCTAGGGCTAGGTTCCGGTATATTTCGAAGCACGCCCGCCGCTCTTCTTGGCAGGCATACCTGTCTTGACTTAACGGGAGAGACCCATATAGCAGAGGTGTGGAAGCGAGTCAAAAGGATTCGAGTCTAGTTCTTGCATGACCCCCCTCCCTTTCCCTAGGAGAATGGGGCCGCAATCTCGGACCCCGCCTCCGTGGCGGAATCCTTAGCGACCGCTTTCTTCGCATTTTCTAGCCAAGATGCTGCTCCACCAGCATTTAATGGTCCGAACGATGTCCCATACACCATGCTTCGACACCTGAATCAGCGAAGCATGGCCTTTGTGTTAGATTTGTTCAACAGGATCTGAGTAGAAGGTAACCTTACAGACTCCTGGCGAATGACGACCGTGCTAGCTTTTAGCAAACCGGGGAGAGATCATTCTATCCCGGCCGGTTTCCGTCCAATTTCTCTAACCTTCTTCGTATAAAAGTTGATGGAGAAATTGTTAAATGTTAGATTAGACCCATTTTCTGGACAGCGGGGCCATTTGGCTTCTTCGGAGTGCGTACTCCGCAAGTGCTATTCCATGAAGGATGCTCTGCTTCGACTGTAAAATGCTGTCGGTGAGGCCTTCTTTCGTAGACAGCACTACGCCACTGTGTTTTTCGATCTGGTGAAGGCCTATGATACCGCATGGCGATACGGTATCATGGAGACCCTCAACACGATGGGGGCGAGGGGACGCCTCCCGGTCTATATATCTGAATTTTTGCGAGATCACCGATTCCCCATATGGGTGGGGGGAGCCCTCTCCGGCCCAATGGAACAGGAAGAGGGTGTCCCGCAGGAAAGAGTCCTCAGTGTCACACTCTTTGCTTTGACATCAACGGCATTACATCGGTGCTGCTAGAAGATATGCTTGCTACGCTATACGTCAACGACTATTCGATCTCTTTTGGCGCGGCCCAGATGCCAACTCTGGAGCGACGACCCAACAGGCATTGAACCGCGTCTCTCTCTATGCTGAAGCGCACAGGTTTTGGTTTTCTTTGGCCAAGACTAAGGCGATACACTTCTGCCGCCATCCACGGCTCCATCCCGACCTAGATTTGTTTCTTAATGGGGTGCGCCTGCCTGGAAGTGGTTGAATCGCACCGTTTCCTTGTTCTTGTATTTGACCAACGCCTAATCTGGAAGGCTCATATTCGCAGCCTTTAGGTCTCTTGTACCCGCGCCATGGACATTCTTCGTTCCGTTACGTTCACCGCTTGGCGTGCTGATAGGGCTACTACCTTACTTTTTTATCGATCCTTTGTCCAGTTGGAGCTCGACTACGGATGTGAGTTTTATGCATCCGTAGCCTAACGTCTTTTGCAGAAGGTGGGCCCGATCCACCACACCGGCCTTCTCTTGGCGACCGGTGCCTTCTGCACTTCCCTTATTGAGAGCCTGCTTGTCGATGCTGGAGAGATGCCATTATCTATGCGCCGTGCCCAATGCATTACTCGCCTGTACACACGATCGCAGCGTCTTCCTTTGTCGCCAACGATTCTCAAAGCATCCGCAGCTGATCTCGACGGTGCCTATGCCGCCGATAGACGCCAGTCATACCCTAAGCCCTTTGGGTTTAGGGCTGGGAAACTTCTTCGAGAGCTAGATATAACTCTCGGGACGTTGCCGCCCCTGGTTCTGCCCAGAATGCCCTCTGGAGGGTACCACCTTTGGTTATTCGTCGCCTTACCTCTGCTCCAAAAGCTTGTACAGCGCCGGGAGTATTACGTTCGGCCTTTTTGGAGCACACCTCGTGTCACTCTGGAACCATGCCAGTGTATACGGATGGCTCCAAGTCCGAAGAGGGGCTCGGTTTCCACGCCCTATCCCCTCGGTTTGAAGTCAATAGAGCTCTACCCGGCGCGGCGTCTGTCTTTGCGGCTGATTCGGTGCCAATACACCACTCGGTACGGTAGATTACGCTACATGCCCGGTTCTGAGACTGGATCGTGATTTATAGCGACTTTCAGAGCGCCCTGAGTGCTCTCGGGGCATTGGAATCTCCGCACCCTCTGGTTCGTGATATCCGTGATTCCACGGTTTTAGTGAGCCGGGTGGATGTCGAGATTATCTTATGCTGAGTTCCTGGACATGCAGGAATTGCAGGAAATGAGCGCGCCGACAAAGGCACCAAAGAGTCCCCGAAGACCGGGCGACCGAACCAGCGTTTCGATCTTCCAAACACAGACTAGATGGCAGGAATATGGGCAGCTCTTCGGACTGCTTGGCAAAGAAGATCAGAGACGATCCAGCGGAATTTAAAGTTGCGTACCATTGCGCCGCAACTGTTCCCATGGACCTATCCCCCAATGCCATGAGGGCTTCAAGTCGCTTTCTGTCGTTTCCGAATCGGGCACACTCGTGTTACGCGTCGCCATAAAATGGAGCGCTCGCCTGCGCATTATTGTGACGACTGCGTCGTCCTCCAGACTGTTCGGCATATTCTTGTTGAATGTCCTAGTCTTGTTGAATGTCCAACAGATAGATGGAGTAGGAATGGGATCACCAATTGCTCCAATAGCAGCTAATATTTTCATGATTCATCTTGAAAATAACTTTATGAAACATTGCCCTTTAGATTTCAAACCCATATTTTATCGTAGGTATGTTGACGACTCCTTGGCGATTTTTGATAATATAGAACATGCCCACCATTTTTTTAATTTTATAAACTCTTATCATCCCAACATTAAATATACCATTGAATTAGAGAGTAACTATCAACTTCCTTTTCTAGACGTCATTATAGAAAAAACTGACAAACTAACTACCTCAATATACAGAAAGCCTACCTTTAGTGGCCTAGGAATCAATTTTTTTAGCCATTGTGACTTGTCACACAAACTCAGTGCAATTAAATCTCTAATATATAGAGGTTACCATCTCTCCTCCAATTATTCCCTAATGCACAATGAATTCCAGACTCTAAAGTCTTATTTTAAAAATAATTGTTACCCCCCACCTTTGGTTGACAAACTAATCAATAATTTTCTTACCAAAATTTACTCTCCATCCTTTCTCTCATATAATGTTCCCAAAAATGAAAAATTTTTCGTAGTACCAGAAATGGGACTTTACAATAAATTATTCACTAGAAAATGCAACAAATTGCTTAAAAAATATTTCTTTCATACCAACTTAAAAATCACTTTTATTAACTCACTTTCCATAGGAAGTTTTTTCTCGTCAAAAGACAAACTTCCTCTAGAAATGAGCAGCCATGTTGTTTATGCTTTTACTTGTCCTTGTTGTTTGCAAGGAACCTATATTGGTAGTACGGTTTGCTCATTGAAAGAGAGGTTTTGTTCTCACATGGGAATAAACCATCGCACTGGTAAAATATTGTCTAAGAAGGAAGCTTCTGTAATTAGAAATCATAGTATACAATGCAAGACAGAATGTTCCATAGATAACTTCAAAATAATTGGTCATAATAACAATGAATATAGTCTAAGAATTTTGGAATCCCTATTAATACGTACAAAATCTCCTACACTCAACATTGATAATACCGCTGTTCCTCTTCTTATTTCTTAATTTTAATTACCTCATTCAACAACCAACCAACCTTCTCTTATTTAACAACCAACCAATCAAATTCCTATCCTTCTTTAAGCCACATCCTTTATAATTTCTTCACTTTGTGATTTCTCCTGAACTTCATCGGTAAGCAATATTATACTGTAATTTTTTACTTTTGTGTTTTTGCTTCTTTTTTTTTCGTGTTAATAGTGATTACATTAGATTAATAATTTGATTCTCTTGCTTTTTAAATTCCTGAATTATCGGTAAGCAATATTATACAGTAATTATTTACTTTTGTTTTTTGTGAGTTTTTTTCGTTTCAATAGTGTTATATTAGATTGATAATTTGATTCTCTTGACTTTTAAATTCCTGAGTTATTTTCTAATTTTTGATTTACCTACATAGTCATAACCTAATTATTTTTAATATTTTTAATATTCTTTAACTGTATTAGATTACTTTATGTTTTAGAACCTGAAGATGGGTGATACGCCCGAAATGTTGTTCGATAAATAAATCACATGTACCTCAGCCTCCTATGTGTCCTTACCTTCACCGTGAAATTATATATATATATATATATATATATATATATATATATATATATATATATATATATATATATATATATATATATATATATATTGTGTATGCGCAAGGGCGCATACACAAGCACGAGCAGATAGCCGACCCGAGGCCATCTGTGATATGCTTTGGAGCAATTAAAGGAGTGGGAGGCGCTTCTTTGATTTTTATAGAGTGCGTTTAAGATTGACCTGGATTTATCTAATGGCTTGCCAAGTTGCAGTTCAAAGGATATATAAAGATCAAGACCCTAAAATATAATTTTGATATAGATATAATAAACGGGGCAAAATATATATATATATATATATATATATATATATATATATATATATATATATATATATATATATGTACAAAAAGGGAAACAAATTGTTCAATAATGATAGTTACTTGGATCGTGATAGTTTACAATAGGACAGAGCTAAGTGGGAAGTGAAAAATTATTGTTAACTTGAACAAGCGATATTATTTCAATTTAATCGGGAAGTCAATTCAAAGGGGGGTGCAGGTGACGATTGACGGGGGGGGCACAGGTCTCGAGGAGATACTTCTGTGAGTCCTAACGAGCAGGATTCCTAGATGGGGGTTTGAGTACTTCTTGTTGAAGAACTAGATTTTCTCTGCTCCAGAGAGATGGAATCTCTCTGGCTCGGCAGGAAACGGGAATCTTGAAGGGGATACGAGATGAGGGGTGGGGCGGCGCACAGTTGCTTCTATAGGTTTCCTTTCAATATTGGCCAAAGCTTCATGAAGGGCGATCTGCTGGTGAGATCTTAACGACGAGGTACGACTCGAGCAGGGGTTGCGAGACTTCGCGAGGGAACAGACAAAACGGTCTGAACGGAGGAACTGGCAAGACTCGCAATCTTCTCGAGGAAGGGCAGACGCAGGGTTAAATGGCCAGGTGGCCGGTCCGTTAGATAGCCCCAGGGTATGGCCGTCCCCAGAGGCTTCTCGACGTCAGTCTATGCAAACTTACTTCGAGATAACGAGTTGGATCGGACAGCGAAGTTTGCCTCAGGATATGGGGTTGAGTTAGTACGGCTGCGCTCGCGGGGGAAGGACATGCCTGTGAGGCATAGGGCGAGAATTTGGCGTTATCGCGGGGGAGGGAGAGCGAAGTGCGTCCAGCATAAGCAAATACAGTAGGGTTGAATGACTCAGCGCGGGATTGCTTCCTTCTCAATGATTCTAAAATTCCCACGCCAAGGAGCACGTGGTTCGGAGCGAAGGAGCTGAAAGGAGTATTTTAGGGGTGGCTTCCTGTCACGCTGGTCCTTCGAGGGGCATCCCCACACAGAGATCATACCCAATATTTTCTTAGCGGATTTTTTTTCCTGTTGAAAAGAGGGGGAGATAGAAATATAGGTTGAGTAAGAGAGATTAAGAGAGAGTAAAGGAGAGTAAGAAAGAGTAAGAGAACGTAAGATAATATAAGAAAGAGTAAGAGAAAGTAATAGAAGATAAGAGAGAGACAGTGATAGAGCAAGTGAGAGATATAGAGATAAGTCATACAAACCTATAAATCTAATATAATGATATGATTGTTGAATGTGAGGAAGATATAAAAATAAAAGTGTAATTTAATGAGGATCATTTGAGCGTACAAAGCACACTAATGAAAAATGGAAAATCCTAAAAAGATTACTCATGACTATCAGCATCCAAGTATTTTCAAATCATGACCAAAGTTCAATCTAAAGGGTCTCGAGTCGATTACATTTCCAAACAGACAAAGTAACTTTTAATTGGTTGTCAAACAAATTTCCTCCATACGTAACTTCTTTCATTTTCGATCAGTTTTCACTTCAAACTTCACAATAACTCATTTCCTTTTTACTCGTACGTTCACTTTCAGAACTTTATCAATAGATTGAAAACGCTCCCTTTGTCTCCAAGTCTCAATATTCAAGACTGTTTCCACTTACAAAGAAGTCCGCTCTTTTCTTCCCCCCCTCCCCCCCAAAAAAAAACAACGAAAAAACCATCTTTCTTGTGTCATTTCGAACTCGCGCTATTAACCCTGTAAACTAGTTTAGCATATTAGCCTGAGGTCAAAATAGCACAATCATTTCAAAGTTATAAAGGTATTTTGCTTCGTTAATTCTCTAGGCCCAAATTCTAAATGCGTCAGAGAGGAAATATTGAATGCTCTGTTGGTGTTTTGGGTTGGAATAAGACGAAAAATACTATATTTTGGGGGGGTGAATGTACTCGAAGTGCACGGAAAGGGAAAGGAGGTCCCAGTTTAACTATCATAGTTTAGCATACTAGCGCGAATTCAAAATGACTTAGAGAAGAAACTATTTTTTTCGTTGTGTTTGGGCGAAAAAAAACCTGCAAAAAAGTCCACTTGTGGCGAATAGGTGAGATTGAACCTCTTAAATTAGGGAAGAAAGTTTTTTAAAATTTTATTTAGGGATGAAAAAAAAATGCGTTCGTTTTATTCAAAATTACCAAATTATTAAACCCCTTAAAAAGTGATGAGCATTCGAACCCGTACTCCCAAACGCGTCACCCCCCCCTTCCCATTCCGCATTCCCAAAACTAAATTAAATATATTTCCATTACCTTCTCCTAAATCCAATTTACGAAACCCATTAAGTAACCCCATTTAGTGCAACCGGGCCGGATTAAATTAATTTTTATCTATTCAATTAATCTTCGTCAGGAAGTGTTTGAAAAAATAGGTCTAGAAAGTGGTCGAGTTAGGAGAAATAAAGTTATGTAGGGGGAAGAAAGGTAGAGTAGGTATAAGAGAAGATTGTTCAGAGTGATACAGACTGGTAGAGCACCCAATTCTCCAGCCCCCCCCCTCCCCCTCTTACGCAATGAAGTAAGGTCACTTTGTGGTGTTAGATAAAGGAAATGATAGCTTTATCTAAGATAAGCTTTAATTATATAAACAAATCCAGTCATATTATGGATCATAACAAACCTATATACCACCATGTGATCGGTGCGTATCAACGTAACTTTATTTCACCCATCATTTCATCTAGTATTCATCACATACTCATTTTCCGTGACATTGGCATTTTATTACGATGGGGGGGGGGAGGCCTTTATATATTGTCGCTTATTTTTTTTTTTTTAATAAAGAAATCGGGATGGTTAAGTCCCGGAATAGCGAAATCAGAGCCTTTAAGCCACAGAAATAAAGAAATTATGGACGTCAAGGACCAAAATTAAAGAAATTACAGTCGTTAAACACCAGAAATAAATAAAGCAGGATCTTTAAGCCCCTGAAATAAAGAAATCAGAGTCATTATGCTGCTCAAAATAAAGAAATCATGGCCATTAAACCCCAGAAATGAAGAAATGAGGGTCGTTAAGACTCAGGATCGTCAAGCACCCAAAATAAAGAAATCAGGGTAGTTAAGCCACACAATAATAAATCAGAGCTTTTAAGCACAAGAAATAAAGAAATCCGGGTCGTTAAGCACCATAGATTAAGAAATTACGGTCACTTAACCCTAGAAATAAGGAAATTAGGATCGTTAAGCCACCAAAATAAAGACATTATGGTCGTTAAGAACAAAAAGTAAATAAATTACAGTCGTTAAGCTCCACAAATAAATAAATCAGCATCTTTAAGCACCTGAAATAAAGAAATTAGAGTCATTAGGCCCGAAGAATAAAGAATTCATGGTCGTTTAATCCCAGAAATTAAGAAATTAGTTGTTAATCCCCAGAATCGTCAAGCCACCAAAATAAAGAAATCAAGGTGGTTAAGTCCCGGAAAAAAAGAAATCAGTCATTAAGCCCCAGAAATATAGAAATTAAGGTCGTTAAGGATCATAAGTAAGAAATTACGGATGTTAAACTCCAGAAATAAAGAAATCAGAATCATTAACTCCCGGAAAAAAAAAATCAGTCATTAAGCCCCAGAAATATAGAAATTAAGGTCGTTAAGGATCATAAGTAAGAAATTACGGATGTTAAACTCCAGAAATAAAGAAATCAGAATCATTAACTCCCGGAAAAAAAGAAATCAGTCATTAAGCCCCAGAAATATAGAAATTAAGGTCGTTAAGGATCATAAGTAAGAAATTACGGATGTTAAACTCCAGAAATAAAGAAATCAGAATCATTAACTCCCGGAAAAAAAGAAATCAGTCATTAAGCCCCAGAAATATAGAAATTAAGGTCGTTAAGGATCATAAGTAAGAAATTACGGATGTTAAACTCCAGAAATAAAGAAATCAGAATCATTAACTCCCGGAAAAAAAGAAATCAGTCATTAAGCCCCAGAAATATAGAAATTAAGGTCGTTAAGGATCATAAGTAAGAAATTACGGATGTTAAACTCCAGAAATAAAGAAATCAGAATCATTAACTCCCGGAAAAAAAATCAGTCATTAAGCCCCAGAAATATAGAAATTAAGGTCGTTAAGGATCATAAGTAAGAAATTACGGATGTTAAACTCCAGAAATAAAGAAATCAGAATCATTAACTCCCGGAAAAAAAGAAATCAGTCATTAAGCCCCAGAAATATAGAAATTAAGGTCGTTAAGGATCATAAGTAAGAAATTACGGATGTTAAACTCCAGAAATAAAGAAATCAGAATCATTAACTCCCGGAAAAAAAGAAATCAGTCATTAAGCCCCAGAAATATAGAAATTAAGGTCGTTAAGGATCATAAGTAAGAAATTACGGATGTTAAACTCCAGAAATAAAGAAATCAGAATCATTAACTCCCGGAAAAAAGAAATCAGTCATTAAGCCCCAGAAATATAGAAATTAAGGTCGTTAAGGATCATAAGTAAGAAATTACGGATGTTAAACTCCAGAAATAAAGAAATCAGAATCATTAACTCCCGTAAAAAAAGAAATCAGTCATTAAGCCCCAGAAATATAGAAATTAAGGTCGTTAAGGATCATAAGTAAGAAATTACGGATGTTAAACTCCAGAAATAAAGAAATCAGAATCATTAACTCCCGGAAAAAAAGAAATCAGTCATTAAGCCCCAGAAATATAGAAATTAAGGTCGTTAAGGATCATAAGTAAGAAATTACGGATGTTAAACTCCAGAAATAAAGAAATCAGAATCATTAACTCCCGGAAAAAAAGAAATCAGTCATTAAGCCCCAGAAATATAGAAATTAAGGTCGTTAAGGATTATAAGTAAGAAATTACGGATGTTAAACTCCAGAAATAAAGAAATCAGAATCATTAACTCCCGGAAAAAAAGAAATCAGTCATTAAGCCCCAGAAATATAGAAATAAGGGTCGTTAAGGATCATAAGTAAGAAATTACGGATGTTAAACTCCAGAAATAAAGAAATCAGAATCATTAACTCCCGGAAAAAAAAAATCAGTCATTAAGCCCCAGAAATATAGAAATTAAGGTCGTTAAGGATCATAAGTAAGAAATTACGGATGTTAAACTCCAGAAATAAAGAAATCAGAATCATTAACTCCCGGAAAAAAAGAAATCAGTCATTAAGCCCCAGAAATATAGAAATCAAGATAGATAAGCACCGGGATAACGAAATCAGAGCCGTTAAGCTCCAGAAATTAAGAAATCAAGATTGTTAAGTTTCAGAAATAGAGAAATTAGAGTAATTAAGCACCAGAAATAAATCAATATATCAGGAATATTGTCCCAGAAATAAAGAAATAATCATCGTAAATGGCTCAGAAATAAAGAAATAATGATCGTTAAAGACTCATAAATTAAGAAATCAGGATCGTTAAAGGCTCAGAAATAAAGAAATCAGGATCATTAAAGGCTCAGAAATAAAGAAATCAGAATCGTTAAAGGCTTAGAAATAAAGAAATCAGGATCATTAAAGGCTCAGAAATAAAGAAATCAAAATCGTTAAAGGCTCAGAAATAAAGAAAGCAGGATTGTTAAGCCCCAGAAATTAAGCGGCACTTCAAAATAATGGAAACAAATCCCATGAATTCGAAGTTACAACCCAAAATTGGTCTTAAGATAGTTGAGCAGTTGGGTGAGGGAGAGGGGGATTTCGTTCATGCTGCATTCGGGGTCTTTGATCTAAAACAGGTTTTTATTACGCGGTTACCCTAGCAACGGTAAGCTTATTTATGGATGAGAAATTGCAGTATATATATATATATATATATATATATATATATATATATATATATATATATATATATATATATATATATATATGGGGTTTGGGCTAAATTTGATGGTTTGTATAACAGAAAATCCCCCTGCAATTTCTATTTCTCAGCCAAAAATAAACCTATTTTAAAAATTCAAAAATACCTAGTAACTATTTAATAAATATCTAGTAACTACATTATGGCTGGGTGATACCAGTTTACTCATAGTAGCCGCCCTCAGCTTTCACCACGCCCTCAGGACGGCTCCGGAATCTGGCGCATGTGTTCCTCACTGCGTCCCAGGGAAGATCTTGGAACACCTCTTTGATCTTGGCCACCAGCTCGTTCTTGTTGCAGGTACAGTGGTTAGTCACCTTCTCAACAGCGCTCCACACAGAGTAATCCACACACAACAACTTCTGAATTTGAAAACGGATGTATGACCTTCCAGTAGCAACCCTTTTCAATCAGCGTTTGACCTCAGTCTCCAACAGTGGGACAAAGCCGTCTGGATTGAGCCTAAGACCTTGCTCAAAGATATGGGTCAGCAGCATGACGTCACCCTGACTAGAGACACGCCCAAATACCATCACAGTTAGAGGGATTTAGTATTCATGGTACATGGAACATCGTATAGATTGTAAACAAACAACCTTTTGTTTTCAGTGTTGTGCAACTGGTCAAAGATGTGGGTCAGCATGACGTCACCCTGACTAGAGACACGCCCAAATACCATCACAGTTAGGGGGATTTGGTATTCATCATACATGGAACGTCGTATAGATTGTAAACAAATTACTTGTTGTTTTCAGTGTTGTGCAACTGGTCCTGGAAGTTCTTTTCGTCTGAGAAGTCCCAGATAGTTGCCTGCTTAACAACAGGATGCTCAAGCTTGTTCAGGAGATTCTGAAACTTCATCAAGCGGTTCTCCTTGGCCTTAGCTGTCAGAATTTGTCCCTTGGGCCTCTTGTACAAGTGGTAACGAAGGTCCTCATTCATGGAAAGTTTTATGGTGGCGACAGCAATACACATTTCTCTCGCCAAAGATCGGATTCTCTTGCTCGAGTCTTCCATCACCTTCTCCTACAGTTGTTGAGTGAATTTCTGACTGCAGACAAAGTCAAACAAAACACCTGGTGCGTCCCTTTCTGCTGACCAGGGGTTCATAGTCTCTGTTGAAGCTGTCCGTGTTACGTCTTAGAGCCTTTAAGGTGTTCCCAGAGCATATGCTCTCCAACGCCTTTGACTGTCTAGTGATACGGCAACCCGTCCCCCCTCCAAAAATTCACCCCGAACGCTCTCTCTCTCTCTCTCTCTCTCTCTCTCTCTCTCTCTATATATATATATATATATATATATATATATATATATATATATATATATATATATATTTATATTGTCAGAGAGAGAAGGTTTACCCCACCCTCTCGAACCCAACCTACCTGTGGCGCCTGAGATAAACCTGCACGGTCAGACAGCCGCAAGGGAGCCGCGAAATTTTCGCCGGATTGCTTAATCCGTTTGGGATTCCATTCCTCGCCGTCGCACTTGCCGATCGGCGCCAGACTCACGGCGCCAAGGATCTTTTCGCAAAGCTGTGAGGTCACCGAACTCCCACCTCCCCACTGGCGCGCCAAGTCTATTGAGATCTCCGTCTCCCTTATTGGGGCCCCCGTCGTCCCGCATCCAACGAGGCAGTATAAATACTTCGAGAAAAGCTTTGAGAAACGAATACCATGCAGCCCCGTCTTGGTTAGCAGAGAAGGGAAATGATATGCACGACTGAGCTTTGAGGGTTTATTTCTGAGCTTTCAAACGCAAAAAAGGATCCTTATTCAGAGAAATATTGACCGGAGTGGAATCCAAACTAGAAATGGTCTAGAAGGGAGAGAAGGAGAGGGAGAGGGAAAGAAAGATGAAAAGTTAGAGATAGCAGTTTGAAGTAACGTAGTAAACTTGGAAGAGAGATACCAAGTTGGTCGGTGGGCCTATAGCTTTACGGAAATAAATCGTAGTTATTCCAGACTGTTGTAGCAGCTTGGAATAATGATGTTTCGATTGATGCAAGTTTCGTTGGAGAACCAGGCTTCGAGGAACTCTGCTCTTCTTGTTTGTGGATCGTCCGAATATTCTCGCTCCCTTCCAATTCATGTGGTGTTGTTGGTTTCTCTGATGTGAGGAGATTGCCAAGAGTGGGTCATTCCTCCGGATTGCCCTCAGCAATTTCCTCACATCAGAGAAACCCTTGCCACCTTTACTTTGCCCCCAGGCTTACCTAACGCTACTTTACCAGCCACATCCCGGCTATTAATCATGTGTCCTTTCCCAACTTTCAAAAGACAGAATACGAGGATAAATGGTTGATTGCCACGAATCCTCAGAAGACACAGATGACACTCTTCGGCGCAAGAGATCACTACATGCATAACCTACAAATTTTCTCACACACACCAGACAGGAAGCACCTAAACCAAACAAGGCTCGACTACACACAACAGACAAAAATACTCGGGGTAACTTTTGACAAGTCCCTTAGGTTTAATATACACCAGCACATAATACATGCAAGAGCCGCACGCACAAACAAAATACTGATCAGGTTCTACCTTGCGGGCAAGAAACTACAGTTACCCCTATATAAAACACTCGTGCAACCTCTTCCCACATACCACCCACTGGCACTCGTAGCTTCGAGGGTCACGTGGCAGAAGAAGGCTTAGCACATTCCAAACGCTGCTCTGAAGCGCGCTTGCCGCTCTCCCATGTACGCGAGAATGTCTACACTACACGACAACAAAAAATTAGTACCCCTCAAGACATACGCTCACACTAGACTCACAAAACAACTCGGGGAAACTCACCAGAGACCCCATATACGCCGCACTACACGTAAGACTGTAAATTACGATGGCACTGCGATACCCTGTAGCCCATGACCACCTACAACCCATACCGTTCTAGGCATAAGTTAAGAGCATCATGAATAAAGCGTTTCCGACTATGCAGACACGATCTCCTTCCTGATGGTGAGCGGCAACGACCTCTACCTCAAAGGGGGTAAGGTTGGCCTCAGTGGTAAGACCATCCAAACAGTGATGGGAGCCGTGGATGACATAGGGCTTAAAACCCGCAAACGTGTGGTGGTTGGGATGCTTCCGAGAAGAGGTCCATCCCAAACCGCTCACGAAAGAAACGTCGCAGTGAACAGAAGGTTGGCGGATCTCTGCACGGCAGAAGGAGTCTTCTTCGTGGACCCCTATCGTACCTTTATCGGTAGAGACGACCTCTACCAAAGGGACGGGGTACATCTCTCCTTTAAAGGGAAGGCCTTTCTCGCCAACCTAATTCAAGATGTCGTGGAACGCACCCAAAGGAGCGTTCGAAACAGAGAAAAAGCGGACGTGCGCCAGCATGCCCGTGTCACTCCTGGAACGACCTTCTCGGAGGTCGTCAAAAAGGGTGTGACCACGAAAACATAGAAGCCGGGAAACGGAAGAGCGTAGGAAGACCTACATTCGAAGACTACCTGAAAGATCTTCTGTTCAATGCGAGGTCAATCAGGAATAAGTTTCTTGAGCTCCGTGGCCTCGTAATAACAGGGGAACCTGAGATGGTGGCCATAACGGAGTCGTGGATAAAAACCTCAAGCCGAGATTTTGAAGGTGAATTCACCATTCCCGGTTACCAGCTCTTCCTGAAAGATAGGCCAAACAGAGAGGGTGGTGGTGTGATGTTGTATGTCAAGGATACTCTCAACTCGACGGATTGCAACATCATATCCGACCATGAACTACTAGGTGTTGACCTAGAGATAGGTCCTACCAAATACAGGACCCTGGTGCTTTATAGACCTCCTGCCCAACTCGTTGAAAAGGACAGAGATCTGTACCAGCTACTAGGAGAACTTGTCGAAGACAGAGTGTGTATCGTCATGGGTGATTTCAACACACAAGTTGACTGGGAAACCAGAGAACCCTGTGGCGAGAACGCACTACTCCTGGAGTTCACGAACAACGAGTTCCTGACTCAATGGGTGAGAGAGCCAACGAGAGGAGACAATATCCTCGACTTGGTTTTCACCTCTGAGGATGAATGCGTTGAGGACCTCTCTGTTGGCAAAGAGCTCGGTGGCAGTGACCACCGACTAATTAGATTTGTAGTCAAAGTCCCCAAGGCAGAGCCTGCAACTAGTAAATCAAGGAAACTGGATTTGAGAAGAGCAGACTTTGCAGGTCTACGCGCGGGACTGACTGACGTGAGGCTAGAAGAGTGCGATGCTGTTGAAGACTCTTGGAACAGTTTCAAAACCACATTCATGAGTCTTCAATCGCGTTTTATCCCCCTGAAATGCCCCCGTCGGTCCTCTGTTCAACCAAAGTGGTTTAATCGAGAAATCGGCCAACTGCTTAGGGAGAAGAGAAATGTGTACCAGCAATCGAAGATCTCGGGTGACTTTGACGAATACCGGAGGCTAGCCAGGAGAGTGAAGTCCAGCATAAGGGCGGCTAAGCGGTCTGAGAAACTCCGAGTGGCGAGACTCTGTAAAGAGAACCAAAGGAGTTTTTTGGATATGTGAACAGCCGTAAACCAATCCGTCGAACGATTGGCCCTTTGAGGAATGAGGAGGGGACATTAAAGCATTTAGATGCAGAAAATGCTAACCTCCTTCAACGACTACTTCTCTTCAGTGTTTACTGAAGAGTGTGGTCTCATTCCCCAGCCGACGGATTCCTACTCGGGGAAAAAGCTGGAGGCAATGGACTTCACCGAAGGAGAAATAAAGAAAAAGATCGCTGACCTAAAGACGAATAAGTCCCCTGGACCGGACGGGTTTCTACCTAAAGTGTTGAAGGAAGTGTGCAATGAAGTATCACGACATCTGTGTGTTATCTTTAACATGTCAATCCGGACCAAATACGTTCCTAGAGACTAGCGTGAGGCGGAGGTGACTCCTATCTTTAAGAAAGGAAACCGTAACCAACCGTCGAACTACCGACCTATCAGTCTGACTTTGATAGTCGGTAAACTCATGGAAAGCATCATGGTGGACAAGGTGACGTCGTATTTAGAGTCAAACCTGCTACTGAGGAGTTCCCAGCACGGCTTCCGAAGGCAACGGTCATGCCTAACGAACCTTGTGGAATTCTTCCACTTCGTTTTCAGTGAGCACGATCGGGACAAGGCGGTGGATGTGGTCTACCTAGACTTTCAGAAAGCCTTTGATAAGGTACCACACCGCCGCCTTCTCCGGAAAGTGTGAGCGCTTGGCATAGACGGAAAGGTAGCCGGATGGATCGAGAACTGGCTAAGTGGCAGACGGCAACGGGTGGTGGTGAATGGACAGTCTTCTGAGTGGGTGCCCGTTACTAGCAGGGTGCCTCAAGGTTCTGTCCTGGGACCACTACTATTCATCCTCTACGTCAACGACATGGACAGTGACATGGTTGACAAGATTTCCAAATTTGCCGACGATACCAAGCTTGGTATGAACGTTGCAAAGGATGGAAATACTGCCCACCTGCAGGAAGATCTTGGGAAGATTGGGGAGTGGTCGGACACGTGGCAAATGCCTTTTAACGTGGGTAAATGCAAAGTGATGCATATCGGCCACAGAAACCCCCAATCTCAGTATATCCTTAAGGGCACCGCTATGGAATCCACCGACACTGAGAAGGACTTGGGTGTAACAATCACTAGTGACCTCAAGTTCTCAAAACAGTGCATTGAGGCGGAGAAAAAGGCCCAAAGGATCCTAGGCTATATTAAGCGCCAGTTTGGTTATCGGAACCAGGAGATTGTACTGTGCCTGTACAACTCCCTTGTCCGACCGCACCTGAAGTATGCCGTACAATTTTGGAGTCCTTCATTGCGAAAGGACACACGAGATTAAAAGGCGTACAAGCTAGGGCAACCAAACTGATTCCCTCTATCCGACATAAAAGTTATGAGGATAGACTAAGGGAGTTAGATCTGTTCTCGCTGGAAACCCGTAGACTGCGTGGTCAGCTCATCGAAGTCTTCAAAATACTTCGAGGGTTCGACAATGTTGACTACCGGGATATTTTCACACTGAGTGAGAACAGAACGCGCAATCACGGCTTCAAACTTGAACTGAAGCGTTACAACCGCAATCTGTGTGAAAACTTTTTCACGTACAGTATCTGCGGTAAGTGGAACGCACTTCCAGTGGAAGTTGTCAACAGTGAATCTGTTGACCAGTTCAAGTCAAGACTAGACAAAGTCTTGAAAAGTGGCCGTTTAGGGACGCAAATTGAGCAGCCATGTGCCCGCTCGATTGCTAGTCCAAAGGTACCCTCTTTGAATGGACCGTAAGGTCTCCTAGGGTACTTACTTTCCTTGTTACTCCTTGTAACCGTCTTCCAGTCACGAATACTCCGAGACACACCCAACTACACCACGCATCGGTGTCTACCCACTGACCTATCAACTCTTCCTATCCCCCTACAAGTTATTTCCGTACCTTTGCTTTTACGACTACCTAATCGCCTGTGTTACACAGTGATCCCTCGCTGTTCTTTCTATATACATTGATTCGATTTGCTCAACCTTCATCAAAATGGACAAACTAGGGAACACTGTGATTACATATGCATTCGTATTATTGAAATTTGAGACTCGAGAAATATGTCTGGCGTAATTCCCAAGTGAATAAACATCCAAAATGTATCAGTTCAGATAATAATAAGCAATTATAGGGGCACTGAACAGTGAAAAATCTATCAAGAAGTGAATAGAAGCCCAAATTATCAATGATTCATATTCATATATTCATAACGACGTAATGATGGTTATAATTTCCCTTAAACACAACTAAAACGAAAATATGTTAAGGTTCAGCTGCAACTGGAGTTAATGCTTCAGAGACAACAGTGAAGAGATCCCAACTCCCAAATAAGCTACATGGCTACTGACCTAAAAATAAGCTTCATTTTGTTAAGACTCGCGATTCTGCAATGTTCAAGTTTGCAAAGAGTCAGGTTCATCGTGATAAACAATTTTGGAAGAAGTTATTATAGAGCGACTAAACAAAAAATGATGGAATTATTTGGACATACATGAAGAAGAAATCATGATCGACGGAAAGATGGTAAACCACTTATTACCTAAAATACAATTCATACCTACCGTAAAGCAGGATGGAGGTAGCATAATGTAATGTAATTGCTTTGCTGTTAATTACAATGATATACATTAAAATTGATGGAACAAGAAATACAATTATTTCTCTATTTTGAAACAAATTAAGACTATCAGCAAAGAGACGAAAACATAGGATCTCTCTTATGAGGAAATTGTTTGGAAATTCCGAAATAATGTTTAGAAACCATCCCAAAAGTTGACATGATAGACATCACAGTAAATAACGAGCAAATTGAAATGGTAGACAAATACATATATCTATCTGGCTCAACAGATTACAGTGTCACCGGGAAAAGATCAGAAATTCTAATGCAGGATCACTCTGTCTCTAGTCTGGAAAACATTTACAAAGGCAAGTATGAGTTTTAAAAACAAAATGCCTATGTGTCTGAAAAGAAAAGTATACAACCAATGCATAATACCAACTATACCTATGAAGCAAAAACTTAGAACTTGAACCAAAAACTTTATTAAAACTTGGAACAACACAAAGAGCCCATGAACGCATCATGATGCGAAAACTTGGCGTGACAGAATCAGCCATTTGGGTACGTGGTCAAGCCAAACTTCACGATATTGTGGCAACTGTAAGAAACTTCAAATGGAGATGGGCAGCCCATGTACCAAGATTCCAAGACGATAGATGGACCAGAAAAATTACGGATTAAACTTTACTGTATAAATGACGACCAAAAAGAGCAAAATACAAGAAGTAGAGATAATCTTCAAAAATCTACAAAAAATGAGAAGAATGTTTTTTTCTCAACAGTGGGAGGGAAATGTTTCAAATGGTGATGTAATGAGGAATGCAGAAAAATTGTAAGTGAAGCCTGCTGCAAGTTAATATAAAAATATAACTGTGAGGGAATCCATACGTGGAAGATCTTTAGCAGAAAGGAACTCCCATGTGCAGCAGAAGGCCCGGCTAGGCCTGAAGTGGTAAGCCTAACCCCCCCCCCCCTTCCACAAGCGGTAGCCTCGAATCGAGTCCCCCACGATTCACCTTTATGCGGGCTAAAATAGCTCTGCCAGAAGATTCGAGGCCCTTCGGGAGTAGAGCTGTTTCCCGCTAACCCCCAACCCTGGGGAGAGCCTCAAATATAAATAACGCTTGACTCCCCGGAAGACACACAGAGTTGAGAAGTCTCGCCAGAACCAAGAAGATTTCCCCATGGTTCCAAGTCAAGTGCTAGCAACAAAGCAAAGTGACAGCTGGACTATTTTGTGCATTTGGAATTAGCCCCAGCCACTGAACGATCACCCCGAGTGATTTTCGCGACTTCTTTCATCAACGCCTGTCGAAGCCCTCCTCATTTCGGCTAGCCGAAATACTCTCCCCTGGACCGGAAGTTACCGCCCCGCCCCCCTTGCTCTTGGAGAACCGTCATCACTCCAACTTCCCGCTCTGAAGTCCGAGCAGTCTCACCTCACGTACAGAAGACATCCATAAGCCAACCCCCCCCCCCCTTCAGTAACCCAATTGAGTTAATCTTTCCCCCGTTCGTTTATTGGTGTGATTTTTGCACGTTAATTCTCTGAGTTAATTTTACCCTTCAATTCTCTTATTATTTTTTTGTGTAAATAAAATTCTATTTTTGTAACGTCTCTTTAAATAACCTTGAACTTTGCCATTGTCCATAATTTGCCTGATCTCGTTGCACTCTCTCGTTAGTCAGCCCTCTGAACGCGTGGTTTTCCCTCCCTTTTGTCGGTTCGCTTTGAAGTTATTGGTCCTCTTCTCATAGATATAATATGGTATTGATATAATGTAATGTCATACCACGACAATAACAAACATTTAGCGACTGTTCATAGTTGCTAACAAAAGCCATGCAATAAAGTATTAATTAGTATTTTTCCTATGTTTATGTAAACCTTTTGTTGTGCTCAATATTTAAATATGGATAAAGCAAATTCTTTCCAAATCTGGAACACTTTAGACTGGATATTTGTATTAGCCATGGGAGAAATTGGCAACATTCACTATATCAGCAAATTATTAAAATAATAATCGAATAATTAATTTAAAAAGACTACACGTGAGATGTGTATTTAAGCTACTCCAAACTAAAGAGTGATTCATATGTGTGTACTATTGATTGTGTGAAACACCTAAAATCTGTGTGAGAAAAAAGGGCGCAGTTTTGATTGAATCAACGCTTGGCACAGGGTCGTGCAACCAGAGCAGCGGAGGTTGGACACATCATTTTGTTAACCGCAGAGTTGATCGAGAATTTCGCTACTGCCTTTCAAATGTTACCCTACTTACCAGAGCGGTCACGCATTAGCTACCTTTTTGCCATAAAATTCCATGTTGAGCAGAACTAAGCATTTCTTCGCCCCCCTTCTCCGTACTATTGACCCTGTCGTAGAATTATTTCTGATAAAAACCCTACTTACCTGACACCACTTTTATTTAGTGTCGTAGAATGCCCCTCCTTTTTGTTCTATCTCTAAGAGTGCTAAGAGCTGTCTAATATACTTTAATATCGGAATATCTTAAAGAATAGAGCCGTTACCAAATACGTAAGGATATAAAAGAAACGCCCACTAATTCACAAAATAAACTTATATTTTATCTTTAACCATTGAATACACAACCTTTATACTTTAACTACAGCAATACTCTAAATATTATTATAAACAAGAATTAATTAAATTAGTTTCCCCACAAAATTAAGTTCACGTTTTCTCTAGACAAAACAATAATATAAGAATTAGGCTTACGGACTCATGTGGAGTTTAAAGGCCTCAGAAATATTTACTCTTGACGCGTGTAGATGGGCGGAATTCCACGGTCGTCTTGGCGAGGGTAGCAGCTGGGGGTCCACACGTTCTTCCGGGGGGGGGAAGGGTTCTTCAAGGACAAGAACCAATACGGTGCTCTATGCAACACCTAGGCAGTCGTGGTCTCTCTGGCGAGAGTGAGTCGAACTTGGTTCTTAATTCAAGTTAACTTGGAGTGCGGTGTGATCACCGAGTAACGAGCTCGAGGAGGAGCTTATCTCCTTCGTTACTAATTTCCTTATGGACGAGGACTGAACTCGGGGAGGGTCTTCTTTAATGGCGAGGATAACAGAGGGGGGTTTCTCTGGCGAGAATAAATTACTTAAAGTTTGGTGTGGCCACCGAATAACGGGCTCGAGGGGGAGCCTTTTCCTTCTTCTTTTCTTAATTCCTCAAGGACGAGGAATACCCCTGGTGTTTAAGGTGCACCCGGATATGAGGAGTCTCTCTGGCGAGAGTAAGTCGAACTTACCAAAGTTCACTTATCGTTTGGTTTGATAACCAGGGACTTAGCTCAAGGATGAGCTTTTTCTTAGCCCCTTAAGGTAGGTAGCCCTGCCTCTCGTGCAGGGTGCTTCTTGGTCTGGCGACACAAGTAAACTACCTCTCCAGTCTCGGTAGCTCGGTTGTGGATCCGAGGACTTCGTCACCTAGAGACTGACGTATACTACCCCGATTTTCCTCAGAGTTCCTCATTTATACCTCGCACCCCCACTGGGGGAGTGGTAAAGGGGAGAGGGGCTTGAGGACGGCCCCAGGAGAGCTCTTTTTCCTAACGGTCTTTCCCACGAAGTCAAATATCGGCTCCTCGTTAGCCATCGAGATTGGGAGAAACCCGTCTCCAATTTCTTGTTCGACGTGAAACTGGATCTCACTCTCCTGGGGGAGATCTTACCTTTTTGACCTTTAGGGTCTTACATGGCACCGAGTTATGCCACACTGTGGTTAAACACTGACCCGCCGATGCCTGGGGCGGATGTCCTTGCGGTAACCACCGCCTTGGGACTGCATCACGAGTGAACGGGGGGGGGGAAGTGACCATTCCCTTACAGACCCCTACCTTTAATTTTCTATTATATTACTATTCTTTTACACCTACAAGTGTAGAGTGGGAGGCCGTGTGGCCGCTGACGTTTCTAGGATTAGGGGGCCTCTCGGCTCCAACGCCACGAGTTATTTGCCTCCCGCCCCTCAGTTTAAATGCCTGCAGAGAGAATTGCGACTGTCTTCTACACATTATCGCTACTTCCAAATTCACTACATTCTTTACAAATTTAAAATATTTAAATAAATAAACTATGGGCAAACTTGAGCATCTCTGAAATATTTTTGAACAAGAAGTTCATAAAGAAAGTGGAGACGCAAAAATAAGCAACCGCGAACTCAGCTTATCGAGATCAGGAAGCCTCCAAAATATGCAGGTTAAGATAAGTTACCTTGTGGGGGGAAATAAATATCACGAGGACAAACAGAAGCTAGTTTGTTTATAGAGCGTCAACGGTTACGTTCCAAATGGTCCGATACTTTACCCCCCCCCCCTCCCCCCTCCCGTTTGCCCCAAAGATCCTCGAGGTTACTCGCAAAGATTAAAATCAGCAGATTTCGTAGGCCTTTAATATAAACATAGGAGGGTGGGATAGCCTTTAGAATAAAAATCTATGAACAGGCTCACTGTTCCCTCCGCAGTTTAATGTTTATTTTCGCCAAATAGACGAAATTTCACTTCTTCGTACGTAAACCAGAAGGGTGAATGGGCCCTCGTCTTCCCTTCCCTCGCCCAAGGGATAATCGACGTATATATAGTTCGATCTGGAGAAATGGAAAGAGAATTGGAGTAGCAATCGAGAGAAGAGCGGTCCCTAAGTATAACACGCAATCAAGAAGACAGTGGAACCGAGCAGGATTTTACTGCCCGAGGCTGTTCCTTTGGTCGCCTAGAAGAGTAGACCAGTGGCATCGAGAACCACTTCCATACCAATCTCGTTCAGAGAAACTCCCTATCTCAGTTTTCTGAATAAAAAACAGAGATAAACCTCACCATTGAGGAATACCAACGTGAATGCCCATTCTAGAAAAGATTGAACTCTTGGTCAAGTCTCATCATCGAGAAGCCCGAAAGTGTAATACAGAGATTGGAATAACCCGTACATCCACAACCCCCTCGCTTATATCTTCAAGTCAAGAAGCATCGCCAGGCGCTCCCCACCTAACTTGGAATAAGCATCAGCTGTTTTTTCTCGAATTTGACTCACAAAGCATCTCTTTCTACCAGAGAGACGATCAGCTGTTTTTTGAATCAGTCTCACATCCGCGAGAAAAGCTCCAGTCAAATGCGTCTCGAATCATCTCATATAGGAGGTTCCCGTTCAAGGTCATCCAATTTCAGACTCCCTCTTAGTTAAAGGTAAAATGAATCTAAAACTTATTCATGTTCGTTAATTACCACTCATGCTAAAGTGAATTTTGCGTCAACGATCGTGTAGTACTCATTGGTAGCATTAATTTTTATTAGATCCTCTTATTATAGCATTAGTATATTTAAAGTTGTATTATTTCATTTTTTTATGTAATTGAAAGTATAGTTTTGCCCTAGTTGTTTAATTAGATCTTCGAAACACTGCAAATGGCAATAGTCCTCCCTGGTTAAAGAATCAAAAGTAAAAATAAAGCACTCTTAGAGAAAAGTGGAACGGAGTTCCACTTTTCTCTAAATGAAAGAAAAGCAAAAGTGAAAAAATACAGATGGAAAGGAAATGGAAGAAAGAAGAATACAGATGAAAGGAGAAGTAGAAGAAAGAAGAATACATATTAAAATAGAAGCAGAAGAAATAAGAATACATTTTAAAAGAGAAGCAGAAAAAGAAGAATACCGATGGAAAGGATAGCAAAAGAAAGAATAATACAGTTGAAAAGAGAAGCAGAATAAAGAAGAATACAGATGATGAGCAAAGCAGAATAAAGAAGAATTCAGATGAAAAGAGAAGCAGAATAAAGAAGAATACAGATGATGAGCAAAGCAGAATAAAGAAGAATTCAGATGAAAAGAGAAGCAGAAGAAAGAAGAATACAGATGGAAAGAAAAACAAAAGAAAGAAGAATACAGATGGAATGAGAAGCAGAAGAAAAAAGAATACAGATAAAAACAAAAGCGGAAGAAAGAAGAACACAGATTGAAAAAGAAGCAGAAGAAATAAGAATACAGATGGAAAGAGAAGCAAAATAAAGAAGAATACAGATGGAAAGAGAACAGGTGCAAGCGGAAAGAGAAGAGAAAGAACGAATACTCGCACATGAAGGGGCATTGAGCAAGGATCAGATGGAAGTCAAGGCCGTTGTATCCCGGCAGGGAACTACGCAAGTATCTACGAAAAACCCCAGCGAAAGAACTCCCCTAAATTGACCAAGACTTATTTCGACTTAAAAGCAAATCCTCGAAAATCAAAGCCCGGCGAATAAGTATTGTTACTACTGCATACAGAGACAAATATGTTACTCTCCCAATGGAAGGGTCCCTTCCCGTTCATAGAAGCTCGTGGCCCCGTTGATTACGTGATTGAAACTCCCTCAGGCCATAAACTGTATCACATAAAGATGCTTAAGAAGTATCACCACCGAGCGTGTATTAATAATAATGTGACGTTGGATGAAGAAGAAACCAGGGAAACTTTATACCCCTGTGAACCTCTTCAGTTGGTAAACATGGTGTACGTAGAGTTGGATAACGAATATTCTCTATCCTCATTATCTTTCCTCCAGGACGACCCGTCCACGGAGTTAGATTTAAACCTACTCCTCGGCCCGCTCATAGATTCGCAATTGTCCGCTCGAGTTAAGGAAAAATTAATTTCAGCCCCCATCCTTCGACTACCTAATCCCCAATAGAAGTTTGCAATCCGCAACGATGCCTGTGGTAACGGAATCGATAGCAATATAAGCATCCCTGAAGATAAGCCACCTTATTTTTTTCTGAAGCTACATAGTTTTACACTGGCTAAAAATTGTAAGGTTAATAAGGGAGGCAAAGCGGCACGGAGGTTGAATAGCACAATTGGATTATTCTTGGTTCTATGAACGGAGAAGGCACGAAACTATGCACAACAGATATCCGAGTTAAAATGAAAATAGTAAAAGTTTTAGTGAGATTGGAGTCAGTACACACTGGAGAGAGGAAGACGCTCGTTCTTTAAATGAGGCAGTGAGAATGATAAGGACAGAATGCACGCAGGTCATGGAGCACTTTGGTCGTTTGTGATGAGTGTTCTTAATTGCTATGTTTGAGTGTCCTGCTCTGAGTGCCTGGGTCAGGAGCCCTGCAGAAGGACCTGTCTTTGCTGCAAAAGGTGTACAAGCTAGGGAGAATCCCGCGCCCACGCGGTTTCTCGCAATTAAATTAGTTGCCCTGTTTGGCTCTGTGAGGGAATCCCCACTTGGAAGATCTTTAGCAGAAAGGAACTCCCATGTGCAGCAAAAGGCCCGGCTAGGACTTAAGTGGTAAGCCTACCCCCCCCCCCCCTTCCACAAGCGGTAGCCTCGAATCTAGTCCCCCACGATTCACCTTTATGCGGGCTAAAATAGCTCTGCCAGAAGATTCGAGGCCCTTCGAGAGTAGAGCTGTTTCCCGCTAACCTCCAACTCCGGGGAGAGCCTCGGATATAAATAACGCTCGACTTCCCCGAAGACACACAGAGTTGAGAAGTCTCGCTAGAACCAAGAATATTTCCCTATGGTTCCAAGTCAAGTGCTAGCAACAAAGCAAAGTGAGAGCTGGACTATTTTGTGTATTTGGAATTAGCCCCGCCTAGGAGGTAATTCCACTGAAAGATCGCCCCGAGTGATTTTCCCGACTTTTTTCATCAACTCCTGTCGAAGCCCTCCTCATTTCGCGTAGCCGAAATACTCCCCCCTGGACCGGAAGTTACCCCCCCCCCTTGCTTTTGGAGAACCATCATCACTCCAACCTCCCGCTTTGAAGTTCGAGCGGCCTCACCTCAAGAGCAGAAGACATCCGTAAGCCAACCCCCCTCCCCCCTTCAGTAACCCAATTGAGTTAATCCCCCCCATCCCCTTCGTTTATTAATTTGATTTTGGCCCGTTAATTTTCTGAGGTAATTTTACTCTTCAATTCTCTCATTATTTTTTTTTGTAAATAAAATTCTATTTTTGTAATATCTCTTTAAATAACTTTGAACTTTGCCATTGTCCATAATTTGCCTGACCTCGTTGCACTCTCTCGTTACTCAGCCCGTCTGAATGCGTGGTTTTCCCTCTCTTTTGTCGGTTCGCTTTGAAGTTATTGGTCCTCTCCCATAGATATAATATGGTATTGATATAATGTAATGTCATACCACGACAGGCTCCATAAGATATACACTTTATGGTAGATCGAAAAAGAGGGGGTTTGCAATTATTTTTGAAATTCTTTTTCCCACTCGGTTTTTTTATGGATCCAACATCCAAAACTATTGTGTTGAAATTTCAGACTTCCCAATTGATATTTTCAGGTTCCTCAACGCAATTGAAATTTTGAACTTTGAAAAAAAAGGGAAATGTCGGAAAATTCTATCTATTTGTTTTGAAACTTCTATTTGTTACACCAACATTTATGTCCTATACGGAGTATATTATTTCCATAAAACTTTAAAAAACTATATTTCCATAAGACTTTACAATCTATACTTCTATTTAAATTTTATTGAATAAAAATAATCTATTAACGATAAGTCTTTCTTTTCTTCCGTTTGTTTCCATGCAACCTGTTGATTTTTATCATAATCACTTTGAAATAGAAGAAATTGAACAATTAACAGTCGAATATTTACATTTTCACTATTATTCAATATCCATTTATTCAATGCAGTTAGATATTTGTAGTGTTATTGCATTTGATTACGAAGTCCTTCTTGGTATTAAATGAGGGTATTTTTCTCCTGGACTCAATTCTACTCCTTATATAGCCGTCCCGTTTGTCTTCTCTCAAACTGCTAGTGACGCTTCTGTGACCAGTTTGAGGCATCTCTCAACCGCTTGTGTGGGACAACGAAACTTCGGAATATCCAATTTAGGTTGTTGACGGATAAATACTTCAAGCTGATCATCAGAGGGCCTCCTCGTCAGCGGAGGTTCGGTCACAACAGTCTGCTGCCAATTAATTAGGTGGATGTAGTCGTCAGCTTCAAAGTTTATGTCTGGGATCTTGAAAGTGTGAATTGATTTCCCTTTATAATCTTTTCATGCTTTCATAATTCTTCTCTATACAGGTTCCGGATGTGATTTCTTTCATCTTACAGCATACAGAGAAGAATGTTTCCCACATGTGCAAAATAAGCATTCTTTTGAATCTGTTTGTTCATCCCTTGCAGTGATTGCACTGTCGTGCTGAGGTTGAGTGCTCCATCTTGCGAAAAACAGTTAGCTTTTATTTCAAACCAGCATGGTGCATACACCTTCATGATGAACAAAACAATGGATTTCAGTGTGTCAGAAGGGTCGGAAGTCGAAATAATAATCGAAGTATCCGATTTGCCGTTGTAAGCTATCGTGCATGCGACATTTTATCAGGACTCTTACGAGCCATTTCAGCAGAATATTTACCTTGTGAGTTAGATAGAAGGATATCAAACATATACTTTTGATCGGAGCTCAGATTTCCCTTGTGAGTAGACGGCAAGTTAGTCGGAATTGGCTCGAATTCAACAACACTTAGAGTCTCACATTTATCCAGTTGTTTCCCTATAGGTCCAAAGAATCCACGAGGCCCCGTTGTTTTCCAATCCAAATTGTTGATGAAATGGCGCAATGGGAGCTCATTTGCATGGAGCTGGCAAATAAATCAATGCAGTGGTCTATTAAGCTTTTCTTCTAACATTCTGATCACACCTCCTTTTTTTCCTGTATTCACTGCCGTTCCATCGCATCCCACAGCAACGGATCATCAGTCATTTGCTTCTAGATACAAGAATATTGCGTCGCATATAGCTTTTACAGAACCTGTCTTCATTGTCAAGTGTCCAAGCTATTCTGAATCAGGTTCTCCTATAATAGATATATGCTCTTCCATTATTTTCTTCTTGTGATGAGTTTCCTCCATTGTCTCAACAACAAATGTGCTATCTTTTCTACCATCAAAATAAATAGAATATAATAGCTTATCCGATTTAATTTCTTGCTGTAGTGTAGTAGGTTCTTTGACACGCTCTCTTTGACCTTTCAACTACTACAGAAGTTTCTTTGCCTTCAATTGACGAAATTCCTTAAGGATTGAACTAGTTATTAAAGCTCCAGCTCGATCAGACACACCAGTTATGTCACATGCCAACGCAAATTATGACAGTATTATTCGTTTAGATGGAGTCTTGGATGCAAATATTTTGTTTACTTCTTTGCGTTTCACGGATAAAGGAAACTCATGGTCGTAACCTTCGTCTGCATCTTCTGTTTCTGTGCTAGATGAAGGAAGAATCACTTCGATATCATCTATCAAAGTAAATGGTTGGTTTAAGAGAGAATACTCACGATTCTTCCTAACTCCACTCTGAATATTCTTCTTTGATTGAATTTGATCGATATTAAATATTACCATTTTCCTAGTTGTTCGTTGGTCTTCCAGAAACGTTTGCTTCGAAGGTGGCACCTTCTTTTTTTTTGCTACAAGAAAAGTTTTCAAAGCTATCGCATTTACAACACGAAATATCAAACAATTGTTCTGCATTCTTCGTAAAATCGTCACATTCCTGTTTGAATGATGTCACATTTTCCCTGCTACTATTTCTCATTAAAGCCTAATATTTTGAATAATAATTTAAAATTCTTTTTCTAACTGCCTCTATTGACACACAAGGGATTGATGCCGTTTTACAAATAGAAATTAACTTCTCCGCTACTAATGTGATAATTTGTTTAATTGGCGGGTCTTTTCTATTGCAGTTCTTTTCCTTTTCTCGCTCAAACAAAACATATTTTATAACATCTTTATAAGTTGGCAACACTCGTTCACTAATGGCGCAGGGTGCGCCAAACAAAAGGCTTTCAATTTCATGGCACATTTTAGGTTTAAATGCCATAATTAAATATTGTTTTAATTTTTTTCTTACATATTATTTAGCTCTGAAATATAATAAAACGTGTGTAAATATTTATTGTACACTATAAATAACTGTTCTTAAATACAAATAGAAGAATGTGATAAAAAAATAGACACTAAGACAGAGCCACAGACACACACATACACATCCACTCTCAACGAGTTCCTCCACGCTACTGAAACATAATTATCATGTACGCCGCTATAATATAGCATTGAGGAACCTCTAAATATCAATAAATTACTTTCACATTTCTTTTACTTGTTCTTTTAAATACAATAATTATTTTTCTTGGGTATCAATTCAAAATTCGAATTTAATTTTCAGATATAATCCACGAAAATCAAAATTTAGTTGAAAATTGCATTATTTTTAATTTTCAATGGCGTTGAGGAACCTTTACAAATTATTATATCAAAAAATCCTTTTAGGAGGTTTAATTTGACAGATCCCCCTCATACAAACATCGTGGTGAGAAAATAAATTTCAGAAAAAGGGTTTTTCGCATTTCCCTAATATACATGTTTCCCCCTCCCCCCTTATTTCTAATTCATATACTCCACCGTTTTACTATTTTCTCTCTGGAGCGGGAAAAGGTTTAAGAGAACATCCCTACACTTCTCGTCTTTACCATTACCATTAACGCTACTTATTTCACTCACACAGCCAGAACAAACACATTCCTTGCATTTGTTTCGTAGAGAGAAAATGTGGTGTTGGTTAAGGAAGGTTTGTGACTCTAAACTTTCGTTAATTATCCCCTTCTCTCTTTTCTATTTGTCTTTATCTTTTCTTCTCCACTTATCATTTACTACAAGAGTGAAAATGCCTCGTCACTTGGGGCAGCTGACTTCGTTCCTTAAAATAAAACAAACCACCGGGACTAGAACGCCCCAAGTAGTCTCCTCTTTATATGACTTAGGCTGGAAAGGAGAGGGCAGAAAATAAAACAGCTGGTCAAAGGACTTTACCAGCTTAAGGGTTTTCCCCTCTCTCTTAACCTTCCTGGGTTAAACACCTCATACACATGTTCACTCGTGTAATGCCCCGCAAGATGGCATCAGATGTAAATGGGCAATTATGCTGTAGCTAACATCTTGAGGATCCCGGCTTCATTGCCCGCAGAAAAATCTGTGAGTTAATATTTTCTACTCATTTTAATTTCCACTATTTTGCCTCTTTCTTTACAGCTCTTAAATCTCGCTACCCCCCCCCCCACCTCATAAAATTTCATTGGGAGATGCGCTCGTTGGTTTTCGCTTTAAATGAACAAAAAAATCCTTCCTGATGACTTACTTTACGAACTTTTCATTAAAAACTTTCTGACCAAGGTTCTAATGTTTGGTTTCGCTTCGTTGTTTCATTTTTCCTTTAATTTTCCCCGAAACATTTCTCCTTTTATCTACAGGGTGGTCCAATAGTCTTGTTACCCCATATCGAAAAGTAATAAGAGCAATAGAGGAACAATATAATAATATCGAACACGTACTGGTTTTAGTGTGTTCACTTTCATTTAACACTGTCACATATCGACAAGGTCTGTATAAATTATCACAATGCACTCGATAATATGCCCATACACTTGCAATCAGCCTCTCTTCCACACTGTAAGAGCTCCTGTCAGCCATCTGAATTAGAAAATTTAAAAAAATATATACAGGGGGTGACAACACTTTTGGTTATCTGAAATATGAAATTTAAACAATATTTGAAATAGAAAATTAAAACAATATTTACAACGAGTGACAAGACTTTCTGACCACCCTGTACAGAGGAGAAATAAATGTACACTTTTCATTATTTATTCTTAGAAGGAAGTAATATTTGCTTATCCACTTTCTACATTAAGTGTTATACATTCTTAATCCTCCTAAATGTAAAGAAGAATCTTGTGAATCGAATCTCATAACCTGGTTATGTGGTTCATAAGATTTTAACGGGTGGTTGTGTAGCGTGCGAGAAGTTCAGGCGAGCGGCTTAAATGCTTTGCTTGAATGACTCTTTTTCGGGACTCAGGATGGCCGATTGGTTTAAGGCTCTCGCTAATGGCTGTCCAGCGACGCTGGAAACGCGTTCGACAGTCGTTTCGCTACTTTTCTTTATTTATTTCTATTTGCCCCCATTTCCTACTCTAAGCTAAATACCATGGTGCCCAAGACCCGGGAGGCCGGGGACAGAGAACATTAGTCCTCGAATAACAGTTCCTGACGCCGTTCTCCTCAATCTCTCAAAATACGCTCCGCCTCTTAGGAAGGGGCCTGTGTAGCGTGCGAGAAGTTCAGGCGAGCGGCTTAAATGCTTTGCTTGAATGAATCTTTCTGGGTACTCAGGATGGCTGAGTGGTTTAAGGCTCTCTCTCTCTCTCGCCAACGGCAGTCCAGCGGCGCGGGAAGCGCGTTCGAAGCTCGTTTCGCTACTTTTCTTTATTTTTTTTCTTTGCCCCCTTTGCCTATACAAAGCTATTTACAATTTAATGAATAATGAGAGACAGTAGAAATTAGCCGAACCAACCTAAGAACTTATCGTATGCAAACAATTTACACCTGAATTTATGTGAGAGAATATCAAGACAAGAGTACTTGGCTTTGGATTTCAATACAATATTTCATGGTTATATTTTCTGCAACCTTCTTTTGTAATTTCAAAGTTAGGTTACTCCCAGTGTACCCACAAATATTCGAAACACCATTTTTAATATTTTGTCATAACATTTAACCAATCAGGAAAAAGACATTTTAACATATGACCTCCTACTTTTCATTTACTGGTTATAAAAAGAACCAGCGAGACTCAATCCATAATCATCGGTCAAAATAAATTTAGGGAATTCGGGGCAAAAAGAATCCATTGACTATGAGGAAATGCCCGCGGATGTACGAATTATTTTAAGATTTTAATTATTTGAGGCGGAAAATGAAATTTGTGTACTTCAACGACGATACTTTCCCAAAGGAATGAGAAATAAAGGGAATACAAAAAAATAAAAATAAATAATAGAACAAGGATAGTGAAACAAGACAAATAATTCCTGCAAAATTAACCTTGCTAACCCTAAACGATAAAGGTGGAGAGGGGGTGTCGGAGAATGTCTTTGTGTTACAGAATGAATAACTAATAATCAGAAGCAAGAACGAAATGAAAGAGCCATAAACAATATGTATCTATGAGTGACATTAAGTGACAGACCGTCGCGATAACTGACGAGTCTATCAACATATTGTGATTGTTATGAGCCCGAACGCTAACAACTCTAAATGAGACGACACAAGAGCATACAAATCAACGCCGTGAATGACGCTACGTCGCCATCTCAATGCTTCAAATGGCTGTATCCCCGATGGAGGCGTCCTAAACGTGAAATCCCTCCTTAGAAATTAGGAGTAGGTTATATGGAGCACAAATCAACGGTAAAATCTTATGCTATGACATAATATGTATGGCAATAAACAGTCGAGTTGCATCTTTCTTGATTCTACATCGTGGGTTGTGATATTCGTCTCTCAAACTTTATTTCATTCAATATAAAGCAAAAACCAACAAAGACACCGCCCGCAGGCAATTTGTAAGTAGTAGAGATACGGAAGTGAACATACGTGCAAGATATAGCCACATCTCCACCTGTAGGCAATAAGGTTGGGAGGTCAGGCATTCCCCCAGATGTTAGTTGCGGCGTTATGGCCCATGTTACATCTGACACACTCTTGCACGGTACACACTGGGGCCAGGAGGGCGCTCGTCTTTTAAACAGTGTAATTAGGGTGATAAGAACAGAAGGTATGCAGGTCCTGTGACATTTTGGACCATCATGATGAAGGCTTTTCATTGCTATGCTTCAGTGTCCTGCTCTGAGTACATGATCCAGGAGCCGTGCAGAAGGACCTGTCTTCGCTGCAGAAGGTGTGCAAGCTAGGGAGAATCCCGCGCCCACACGGTTTCTCTCACTTCAATTAGTTACCCTTTTTGGCTCCATAGTATATACATGTAGCTCCCCCTCCCCCACTATTTTCATTTCATCCACTTCACTATTCTACTATTTTCTTGGAAAAAATAATAGTTTCGATTGGTCATGCTCTTAATGGTTTTCACTTTTTTAGGATAATAGATATATTTGTCTTAGGTCGCTTCTTATCTTTGCACATTGCTACTGTCCGCATCCTACTGTAAACTGTGCAGTGAGATCTAATTTGCGTCCATGTGTGGTTGTCTCGTGTGGTTGTTTCTTGTATGGCTGTGGTTTTGTGGGGTTATTCTCTCGTGTTATTCTGGTCTTGTGTGGTAGTGGGCTTGGGCAGTTGTGATTGTATGTGATTACAGTGATGTGTGGCTGTGGCCTTGTGTGGTTGGAGTGTTGTGTTTGTGGTCTAGTCTGGCTTTCTTTTGTCTGGTTGTGCTCTTAGCAAGAATTTTTTCCTGGATGATTCCAATGCTCTCTCTCACCCTAATCAGCATTTAAATGGGACTTATTCAACTTGGATATGAGAAATGGTGGCTTGCCATTCCCCACTTCTCATTTCCCATTGTTCTCCAACCAGGAATCTCGTCGCTTAAAGAGAACAGCCCCTGCGAACAGGGGCCTATTGGTCACTACATACAGGCCACTTCGGATCAAATCAGGGAGGAGATGAACTCGGACTAAGTCTCTTTTCAAGTCTCTTTTCAAGAGGAAATCTCAGAGGCTAATCGACCCTAAAAATAAAGGGACGTCCCATATAGTTATGATACTCTAGTGTGTAAGATCAGTTACTATTTGCAAGGTCACGCTAAGACCTCATTTAAATTAAGTCTCTAGCCAGAAAAGTATAAATTTACTCTGGATCTTTAGTAGAATGTTAGAGGGATGATGGATTTATCCTCCCCTTTGCGAGCGATGAAAGGAATGAATAGAAAAACTGAAATGACTCAATCAGTCGAAAGGAAACTGATGGCTACATTCGTTAAAGACTGAATTATTTCAATTTCATATTACTCAATACAGAATTCACTATAGGAAAGAAATTAAATTGGGAAAATTATTTTCAGATTCCCTATGACGGTCTGAATGAGTTTTACGAGGAACAGTGTTTGATGGGTTTCTCGAAAGGGGAAGGTGGGGGTAGACATCACACACACCCCATAATTTAAAAGCGCCAACCGGGAAAAATTGAAAAGCAACAACCTCTTTGAACACATAACAGTTTAATGTTAGGCTTTTAGGCCTTTTTTAAAAGAACTTGATGATATATATATATATATATATATATATATATATATATGCAGATTTTGTTAAGGACCATAGTATATTTCGCCTTTTTTAATTTTCTTTGGAAACTTTCCACTTTTCTTATCTTTTTAAGTTCATCTTGTAGTTGATAAACAACTTTTCCTACGTTTATCTCTTTTTTAATTGAAGTGTATTTGGTAAAAAACAAACGACTTTAATTGCTGAGCTTTCGATCTAGATATGTGATCATCTTCAGAGTGTCTTTACTCCTTTATCGGTGAAGAATGGTGGAGTCAGAATGTAAGGGAAAAGGGACGCCAAGAATACTACCCCCGTTTGTTTCTTGAATTCCTTCCATCCCTATGTCTCTTAAGTATAACTCCACGTAGAGTAAAGCTCTGTATCCAAGGAGAAAATAAAGGAAGAAAGAATTTGAATATCAGTTAAGCTGGGAGCTAAAAGCTTTCACCTCGCCGATGAAATGCTAATCTCCGTAGTCGGGAAAAAAGATAGCCGAAAGTTTCCACCCACATCGTTGGAGACGATTAAGACCAGTGTCGGGCGACAGAAGCTAATCTCTCTAGGCGCCAGAAGCTTTCTCTCAGACGTCTGTGCCTTCTAGCGATTGAGCATCAAAAAAATGGCTCTCATATAAATACCCTGGGTCTTTCAAAGATCGACAGATTGAGTTTGAGATCTCGTCGCCTTCGGTTCAGATCGTGTGTCTGTTTCCCCAAGTCCCTGATATTCGCGTATACCATCTAGGTTGGATCTCACCAGGCAGATCCATCTCTTTTGTGAAGGCTTGCTCTGTTCAGAGCAAGCCTCGAATCGTTTTGTACCCGAAGGACTGGCCGGGATTCTTCTCGTCTCATCAGGACCCCCACCCCCCTTCAAGGATCTCCAGTTTCCCGTGTGAGATTTCGCGCCGAACCGCGTCAGAGTCTGGATGTTGGGGGGGGTTGCACTACTCTAGAGCAGAGCTGCACTTGTCTGTCTTCAAGGAGGATCGTGAACTTGTCTTCTGGTCTCCCTTCCCTTTCATCCTCATCACCATCAGGATATTTAAGCGAGAATCACGACCATTTTCCGTCTGTATTGCCGACTCGCTAAAAGAGTCCTCTTCTTCGAGGAGTCCCTTTAAGGTAAAACGATTGCATCTATTATTAATCGACCCACTTTTCGACTTTAAAATATTCCTTCTATATAATTTATTTATAGTATCCCTTTTAAAAGCTAATTAACAACTAATTAACGTTATCCGATTGGCAATTTTTTTATAGTTTGTTAATATTATCCTTATTTACATTTCCTATATTTCCCATATGTATATATATGTTAACTAGTGACATATTAAAAATTATATTTGGGGTTTTCACTCTTTAAATATATCCTTAAACTGCAACTTGGTAAGCTTATTAAACGCTATCGTCCCCTGTATTAAAATCGCACTCTTATACCTCGTAATCAACGGATTACTTTTACGAAGTGAACGTACTTGTACGTAGCGAAGGACGCGTGCGTACATTAGAGGATATATGTGTATATAACTGTATATATACATATTCTCGTGGCTTTTATCTCTTTCCTACCAACTAATAGATACATATACTTGTATGTATATATAGACGTATTGTCTCGGGAAGGGACCTATTCCTCGAAACAGAATGAAAACAAAACGGATTTTAGGGGATATTTATTCCTCCTCACTTAAACGTTATGTCAAGGGAACGGGCAACTCCAGTGTGAGCGGAATTTTAAAACAACTTTAATGTTCGATTCCAGCCCATATTGTGAATGGTAATAGCTGGCCTTTCTTCGTGAATTAAGATGGCTTTTAAGGTGTTTAGTCTACCTTTATTTCCCTCTTTTCTTTAGATCGTTGTATTATTAATCAATATGTCCCTGGTTAAGCTGATGTTATGCACAGTCTCCATATGATTTTTTTGGGGGGGAGCTCCATGTTGCAAGTGCATTGTCAAACGCCTCGAAAGTGTGGTGGTAGTCATACCAACGTATTTTGAGTTGTTTTGAAGCTTACAGTCTTCATTCGGGCAGGTAAACTAGTAAACTATGTTCGTAGACTTCAGGATCGAGGAGTTTAAGTAGAAGTTGATTTTCATAATGAATCTTGTTTGTCTGCTTCTTAACTTTGATCTTACGGTTAACAATCTCGATGTTTTTTTCGTCTATTTTGTAGGCCGATGACATCTGATTTCTATAATAAAGTTTGATGCTATTTTCTACTTCCTGGTTAATTTCCGTTTCATCTGTGTCTTTGAATCGCCTTCTTAAAAATGATTGAAGTTGATTTTAATCATGCTGTTCGGGAAACCGTTGTTCACGAGGGTTTCTTTTATGCGGGAGATCTCTTGATGGAGCAGTTCCCACGCGGAGCAGCATTTGTATGCTTGGCCAATGTTTGAGCCGATTACACTTTTTTGTACCTTTCAGGACATTTACTATCTGCGTTGAGGCATCTTTACATGGCTGTAGCTTTTCTGTACACTTTTGTGACATAATTACCGTTGATGTTTTGTACCTCTACGTCCAACAAAGGTAATTTATTGCCCATGCTCAATTCATAAGTGAATTTTAACACGGAGGTCTCCTCAAATTGCTGTTTGATGTTCTTATGATGTTCTTCATTTTGGACGTTGATGTAGATGTCGTCTACGCATCGGCAGTATGTGGGTGGCTTATTTTCGATGTTGTCTAATAAACTCTCTTCAAATTGACTTATATCGTAGTTGTCAAAAGTTGGCCCCAGGGGCGATCCCATAGCTACTCCATCGACTTGTGTGTAGAGATTTCCGTCCGGTGTCCTGAACGGAGCCTCTGATGTGCATGAACGTAGCATATTCCTTAAGATGTTTTGGCCAAGGTTAGGAGGAGACATTTTAGGATGGTGTTATACCTTTTGTATAATGATGGCGATGGTCTGAGAGATAGGTACATTAGTAAATAGGCTTTCCACATCATGGGATATAATTAGTCCTGTCGGTCTTGTAGAGTAGAGTATATCGATAAATTCCTCCGTGGACTTTATGCTATATCATGAAGGAATGTATGGTTCTATATTTCATTTAAGGTTTTAGCTAGACGGTACGTTGGTGTTGTGACTTGATAAATAATGGGCCTCAATGTGTTGTTCGGCTTATGTATTTTTACGTTTCCATACAAATATCCTGGTGTATAATCGCCGACAATCTTTTGGAAGTGAAGTCCTCTACTGAGTGCATTAGCTTTAGTTATTTGTCTATTTATTTTCTTTTTTTAAGTCTTCTGTTGGATCTTTTTCATTCGCTTAAATTTAGTGGTGTTGCTTAAGATGGTATTCACGTTATTGTTACATCCATCTTTGTTTAGAATGACGTATATGTTAGATTTTTCAATTTTTTCTAGGACTATTTCTTTGATGTCTTTTTGAGAGCTGATGCTTTAATGGCAGAAAAATGGCAGCAAACTGCTGCCAATTCAGTTTCAGGAAAAACAGAAGCACGGAGAAGGCCCTTGGAGTTATCTTTAAAAAGATGGCGAAAGCAAAGATATAAAAAATGAGCGTAGACATCGTAAGCCGGGACGTGTCTAAGGCCTTCGACAAAGTGTGGCAGAGGGGTATACAACTCAAGATACTCAGATTAGGAATGAATAACAAGATCGAAAGGATTTTATGTGATTATGTAATGGAGAGACCTGCTTATGTTGAAATAGGTCGACATCAGGGCGAAATATTCGAGCTCGCTGCGGGTTTGCCCCAAGGCGGATGTCTGAGTCCGTCTCTCTTTTTTAATCTACACAGCAGATATACCACCAACAAGAAATAAAGGCTGCTTGAACATCCAATTTGCCGACGACGTCACTCAAATCATAGTTTTCCCCTGCAGAAACGGCCCAATGCAAGCTAGGATGACTGCAAAAGAGATAAGAAGCATTAATAGATACGAAGATAAATGAAAAATTAAAACCAACAGGGATAAATTTAAAATGTATATATAAAAGGACAGCGCTACAGATACGACAAATAATGTAAGGTGCTTGGACTTACCATTACGAAATCAGGTTATAAAAAGCACGTAACTCAGAGAGTAAATCAAGGGAAGAGCGGCCTGGCATTACTGTACAAGTTAGTTAACCTAAGCATGAAAAACAAGAGAAAAATTTATTAAGCCACAGTACAGTCTGCGATTATTTATCCAACCATCGCGGTGTACACGATCTCGAGAAGTAACCTATTAAGACTTCAAAAAGTCCAAAACAAAGCTATCTACTTAATAAGAAACACGAGAAGTGGATAAAGATGAAGATTATTATACCTTTACAGGGAGGGAAAGATAAAGCCACTTAAAAGAATAATTGCAAAAAGAGTAAGGAAAGTCTTAGAAATGACACAGAATGAAGTACGAGTTGAATTAACCAACCAAATTGCCCAAAGAGAAGGATGGAGATCACACAGATTATTCCCAAGTTTCCCAAGGATAGATGAGGGAGGAGAAGAAGACGAAGAATAAATAGGCACCTATAGAAATAGATTAATACTCAACGACGACTAATAGTAATTAATTAACCGAAGCAAACCAGAGAATAGCATATAGTCAATTATAACTAGAATTAGAATACGAAAGAATAGATAGAGAGATAGAAACCTACACCAGTTTTTAGTAAAAATAATTACTAATAACGGTTTGAACGCCTCATAAATACAAACGCTACTTAAACATATTAAAAATAGACACATATACAAAATAAAACAGCAATGCGGGATACTCACGCAAATACAAATTTTCTAACTTTATCACGCTAGCTATAACTACCTATAATGGACAGAGGTAAGCCTGATCTCCAGGCAACTAGCATCTCTATACAAACCTCTTACTTCCTTCAGCTTTCAGCATCTATTCTTTTCACTATCACACGGGACTCACAGTAGATACGTGGGACAGGGGTCGCGATAGACTGAAAAGTTATAGTTAGAGACAAGCGACACATCGTGATGAATTACCAGAAGAACCTGTAGGGGTGCGAAGATGTATAAGAGAAAAACTTCCTTCCAAAAAGCGAGAATATAAAAAGCCCATTAAATAACCAAGTCATGACGGACTTCGCCGTAGCGTAATGGTAGAGTGCTAGCCTCGGGATTCAAAAGACCCGCGATCGATCCCCCAAGTCCACAATTTTTACAAAGAAAATTCCCGAAGAAAACGGAGACCACGAAAAACGCTTTAAGGACGACTCAAGAAATCAACTCAAGAGAAAACCGCTGTCAAGGAAAATGGAATGAAAACGACTTCAAGGGCTAACCTGTCTCAACTCATCTCATCCCATCAAAATCATCAAGTAGCAAGAAGAACTCGTCCCGTCTCAAGAATCATCGCGTCATCAAGAATTAAAAAGAAATCATCACGTCATCAAGATAAATGCAAGTTAATATGAAGTTACATCAAGTAAGAATTACGAAGATTAAGAACTAACCCAGCCAACCTAATGTTTTCCTTGACAGCGGTTTTCTCTTGAGTTGATTTCTTGAGTCGTCCTTAAAGCGTTTTTCGTGGTCTCCGTTTTCTTCGAGAATTTTCTTTGTAAAAATTGTGTAATTTGGGGATCAATAGCGGGTCTTTTGAATCCCGAGGCTATTTATATTATCGCTTTTTGGAAGGAAGTTTTTCTCTTATACATCTTCGCACCCCTACAAACCCTCGAACGCAACCAGCAGAGGGGGAACCCAGGAGAAACGAAAGAAGAACCAGAAAAAGAAGAAGAAACACCGATAACTTAACAGATAGGACACACAAAACGGAAAACGAATAAACGAACGGAAATGGACAATTGGATTATGGATATTAAGAAATTAAAAATACTACAAATTAACATATGCGGATGGAAAGACAAGGAAATTATGTACGGAAACTTATTCAGAAAGATTGACCCAGATGTTATACTAATATCAGAACATGGAAGAAACACAGAAAACGAGAAATTAAAGATATGGAACTGCAATGTTATTAACACAAATCCTTCAGGAGACACACGACGGAACGGCAATAGTTGTCAAGCAAGGATTTCAGTACAAAACAATAAAAGGATTGGAGGACGCATATTTAGCTATAGAAATTAAAATGGAATTAAGCATCATCATTGTCGCAACTCGATACCAGCCACCCAAGCGCCCCCAATTACCGGTACAAAACTTTACTAAACTCTTCAACTATGGGATACCGGTCATTTTGATGGGCAATTTAAACGCCCATTGCGGGGCTTTTGGGTATAGAAATACAAACAGAGTCGGAAGACAACTTAATACGCTTATCAATAGACGTATACTGCAAAGATTGGGACCCAATTTCCCTACATACTTACGAAGAGAACACGCAACAAAACCGGACATCGGCAGGGATAACTTATACAAATTTTCTAACTTTATCACGCTA